>QXVZ01032047.1:0-93947 GCA_008931825.1 Phallusia fumigata
ACAAGGACAAAATGATGGGTTATCTTTTCAATATTCGCTTGAGAATCACTGCATTATAGTACTAAAAAATGACACATAAGCTTAATTTCAATTTTGCAGAAACATATTTAAGTTTTATAACCTAACATAGTTAGGCATCTAGCAACATGTTAAATCCAGCAGATTTGACGAAGATGTTAAACCAAGCAAATACTGGAGGGATTCATACAACACTGCTAGTGAACTCACAAGGAGCACTTGTTGCATTTTCTGGGCATGGTGATAGTGCAGTTCGAATCAAAGCAACGATTTCAAGTAACATTTGGTTGGCATATGAAAACAGCAGACACAACACCATTAGTGACGATGGCTTGCATTGCTTTCTAGCATCCTGTGAATTTGGCTTAGTTGGCGTGCAAAAAGCTGGTGCCAGTGGAGTACTGCTGTGTGTATTTGCAGACAAAAGTGTTGGACTTGGCATCCTTCGGGCAAAAATAAATGCTATGGCCACATTTCTCAATGGCCCACTTGCCAACATTACTGCATCTTGACTGTTCACAAACCAAGTTTTATACTAACACTGTGTCCACCTTAAGCAAGTCTACACGACATACGAGCATTTTAGTTCGAAGCAAGCATGATTAAGCGTACAATTCATCCTGCAAGACTTGCCTTTTTATCAAAACACTGAAAATGGTTAACAAACTGGAGTGTACAGAACCAGCACTGCTAATTAGGTAAAATTTTATATGTACACTTTAAATAAAATGCAACCATTCTGGGGCCTGACTGGATGTATTTGTTTCTAATGGACATTTGGCAAGTTAACTCAGCAATTTTATTGGTTTCCATTGTCCATGCATGTTTTCATCAAACCTTAGTCATACAAAATCAAATCTTGTCAGTTTCATTGTTACTTTTGAGAAATAAGTTTTGCCGCTATTGCTGCAACATATTTTAATGCCAGATAATTGAGTTGTTGAATCTTTTTAGTAGTTTACAACCTATTGCCCTTTCCCAATCTACATCCCTAATTAACCCTGCTGCTAACTCTTGATTGTTAAATGTTCCTAGGCTATATTTGTAACACTCATGAATGACATGGAAGAGATTTAAAGTTTAATAGAAATATTTGTCACTGAATTATATCTATCACCATTGGTCCCCATTGTTTGGAAACCAATCCATGAGCTGTGGTTTTTCTAGAGGTCTTGTAACAAATCTCCACCAAAATGGAGGATATCCATCTCTTTCTTTTGCTGCTGGCATTGCATCTGTCATCTTAATACCCTGCAGCAAGAAATAAAATTACCAACACCAAACAGTAAATCGTGCTTTCTTGATTAGCGACACAAACAGTAATCAACTATATGTTTGATACAAATCACTAACAATGCACATTACTTAATATCTACAACACAGTTAAATGATTATAAACATCTTTTTCCAAAAATAACTTACGTTTTTTATATTGTTTTTGTCCCATTCCTTTAACCATCTAATTTCTTCATCCCAAGTTTCTTGTTTTAGTTCATACCACTTTTCCCGTTTTGCGAAATAGTCCGGGAACATTGCTTTGTACTTAGGGTCCCATTCACTCATAAATTGCTCAGATATCTAAACATGGACTGGTAATCAAAGGATATGCCTGTGCAACTGATGTTTTTGAATCAATCAAAAACAAGAATTGGGAATGAAACCACAAAAACTAGACCAGACACAGCAACCAAGTTATTTGGTTTGATTATGTCCCATTGAATTAAAACCGTATTTTTATTTTATAAGCACAGCACATGATACACTACAATAGTGTGCTTTACGAACTGTCAAAATGTCATCCAATTTGGACATCGCTTAATAATTTGACCCATTGTAGGGGGCTAGCACCACCATAACCATGTCTACAGCTTTGTGAAACTTCCATGCCAAAAGTGCATGGAGAAGCTGCAGGGATGAAAAAGAAAAAGCAAGGTGTCCCCTTCAGAATAGGGATATATCATATGACTATCAAAATATGAAACTTCTGACCCACTTTATTAAATATTGACTAAAAAAAGGAACAAGCTTCTACTATACAACAAAACAGAGTGGAAACATTATGTATGATGCACCGAATAGGTTAAATCAGGTTCAGACCGAAACAGACTATTCGGCAGTTTTTGCCAAATAAACTGAATCTTTTGCGACGTCACACAAACCCAGATCCTACGCTTTTGACATAATCACATGAGCTTGGCTGCCAGGCAAAGGGTTGTCAAAAACAGGATAGTTGTGTTGTATTATCTTATATTTTTGGTCTTGAGGTTGCCGGCCTCCAAATAAATTTTCGATCTTTTGAGCGGACAAAACAACAATGAATAAAACTATAATTGGTTTGTCTGTGAAAACAAAACATTAAACCATGACCTTTAAGCCTTCGTTTTAAAAACAAACATAAATGGCATGAGCAATCACAAAAACCTTAACTTATCACAAACAGCAGCATCACTAAATAATAACAGTTTTATTACTACGAAACCAAATATTCATAAATCTTTTGTTGCTTTTTTTCGTTGTTGGACTTATTAGTTATGGCGTAGTTTAAAAGATTGTGTAGTATGAAGGCGGAAAAGTATGGTTTGTGCCTAAAAACAAACATCATTTTAAAAAATGGCAAATATCAATCAGGCCAGGACACTATTGTTCATGTTTCAAAATGGTATTTTTTGTGTGCGTAAAAGTTTAGTTTTGGCCGAATCACAGCAAATTTTTTGGCTGAAACTGAATCTTCATACAAAGGGCTGAATAAATGCGGCAAACCGATGCTTCGGTACATTAAATATATACCTGATTTTTGACTGGTCTTTCCCACGCAACACCACCAGGCTCATTAGAGAAAAGAACAGGAATTGGATGTTGATTTTCCCAAAACTCTTCCTCACCAAGGCGCAATAGCTGTGTAGCACGCTCTGGATCTGTTTCATCTTTATGTTTATCAAAGCGTGCACGAAGCAAGGTATGTTCATATGCGTAAACAGCCCTGCAGAAGTTATATATCATAAATTACATTACATGTTTAGGCTTTTACTATATTACTTCCACATACATCATACCCCTTGATAAGCATGTGTATTTACTACAAAATTTTTAAATTGATGCTATCTTTTCCTAAGCTTTTTTTAAGGGAAGATTGTTTCTTGGCCCACACATGCAACATTGCACATTATACATTTTTGTAAATACATCAAAAGGTGTAGGGTACTGTGAATATGTACACAAAATAGTAGTTGATATTTTTACCACATTTTAATGAATCAAATACCAAACCATAACTAGAAAGGTGGCTTTCACCAGAATGACATACCATATATATACACTATCACTTAATTTATAAAGGATATATATTTCCTACATTTTTTACATTGGATCCCATAGTTTTTATGATATGGTTGTTTCTGCAAGCAAAAACGCATGGATCCCCACACATGCTAAGTAGAAGATTATGTCAAAAATATGTCAAAATTGTAGTAGATGTTTTAAATAAGTTTCATACAATTTATAAAGTTGGTGAACAACAAATAACTAAGAAAATGAAATGATACACCACTTCTAAGGATAAACAAAATAAACAGGGTAATTGTGGGGGCTACGAGGTGAAATAAAGTGTGTAAATTTTAACCAATTCAGATTTTGTTTGCTAATTTGAGCCATTTTAGGGAGGAGCTAGTGGAGTAACCACTGGGGTTATGGGGTCAAACAAAAAGAAATTAATGCACATAATGGCAAGTTTTACAAACTGTGTAAATTTCATCCAATTCGGACAGTGTTTAATAATTTGACCCAACCACTGATGTTATCGGGGTCAAACAAAGAAATCAATGCACCACAATGTCATGTCCTACAAACTGTGTAAATTTCAACAAATTCAAATATTGTTTAATAATTTGACCCATTTTAGGTGGCTAGCGGGGTAACCATTGAGGTCTTCAACCAAACTGATGACACATTACAATGACCATATATACCAGCTGAGAAAGTTTCATCCAAATCCACCCAATATTTCACCCCTAAAGTGCATTTCACTTCTAATGTGCATTGTGTAGATAATATTTCACCATGTAGGGGGTCTAGTGGGGTAACCTTTGGGGCTATGAGGCCAATCGAATCGGATAACACACTGCCATGACCATGTGTCCTTTGAAAAGGCATCCATAATTATTACAGTTATGCAGTGGTTTTCAAATTTAGAAAAAATTTCCGTCACATTTATCCGCCTGACTAGCACACCTAGAACGTTGGAAAGGTAAAGACTTAAAATTCAAGGTTGAAGAAATGACACCGAATCACAAAATAACATGTTAGAAAATGTTTGCCTGAAAGCCGTATAGTACCAATACATGTTTATGAATTGAGAATTTCATCATCTTATTGCCAAAGTCAGTTTTAGATCCCCTGTGTTAGTGTACCTTCCATGATGAGCACAGTGAAACTCCAAATGACGTTGCGCTTTTTTGTACAAAGCAAGAACTTTCCGTTTGTGTGAAACAAATTTGTACAAGGAACCAGCCGGTACGACGTTAGCCATGTTTGTACTAATAAGATGCGTTGCCTTTACAAACTAGCCTACATGGCCTGGTCGACCAATTACAAAAAAATTGAAGGACACAAATCTGGCACCACAATTGACCATAGAATGCCAATTAATTGTTGCGGGTTGCGGCACATCGGTCACGGTTGAATAAGTTTTGTTGCACTGAGTTGAGTTTATTTCGCTTGGTGAAAGAAAAAATAGCGACACAATAGCACTAAATCAATCACCAGGCCGGAAATAGCTGCGCAACCTTAAAACGGTATGAGGCGCAAAAATGTTAAGGGCACAATTGGTGGTTCAAGGAGTTTGGCGCATTATGAGAAGCACGACTGGGGGGTGACGTTGGTGGAACCAGTCGAGGGGGCCTTAGAAGCTAACCACCCGTGCTAGTGAGAGAGGGTGGGGTTCGACAGGAAAACAAACCACCGAAAGAAACCCTGCCGGATAGTTTCAAGCGCCGGAAGGAAGAACACACGCTTTTTTTATTTGTCGTAAGATCTTGGCGCGTAAATAATTTCGTCGTTAAAACTCTCAACACGATTGTCAACATGTAATTAACCAAAGTCATTAATGTGTTAGATACCTTTTTCGCCTCCCCTAATTCGAATGGGTTTGACCGGTTTGACCATATCTATGGTGTGACAAACCTAGAACAACATTGACTATAAATGTCCCAACGTTTGTAAGTACGCAGATATTTACCACTACGAAGTTTGCGCGGGCGCCAAGTATTTCAGCTCTGTTTTATTCAATACGACTTTGAAAACAAAATGCTTTTACGTCAAAACACACTTAATACTACAAAGTTTGTCACAACCATTCTACGTTTACCTTTTTCCGTCTGGAGCTCTTAACAAACTTAAATATTTTTAAATAGACACTTTTCGGTCCATTCCAGNGACACAACCCCGACATCGATGAAGATAAAATGCGTTCTACATGAGTTTTCGTACAGCCACCTTGTTGTCCGTCAAATCGAAGTAAAAACGCAGTCCGGTGTACTCGCGATCGATTGTAAAATTATGCTTGCTATGCGAGATTGGGAAGCAAAAACAAAATTGCGGGGATGAGATCCTAACACTGCCGGAAGAAGATATCATGGACGCTATGGTGACGACTTGCTTTCTGCATGACACATGCGACACGTTGATGCGTGCCAGGTTTGGTGTTTTGCTTTGTTTACCTTTTCTGTTTCGTGATTGCGATGTTTTCTTGTTTAATTCGCAAATGTAAAAATATAAGGACACATTCAGAAGGAAGAATGTAACCGACCCGGATTAGTCGAAGTTCCAATTTCATCCGAATTCAACGATTTGAACGATTCGTATTAACCAATGTTTACTGAAACCACTTGTAGCAATAAATTTTCGCGCACTTTTGTAGCACAATTAAAACAAACGGGAATTCTCCAGCTACGTCATAAGCACAATGCGTTTATTTTATGCTTCTACATGCATTTTCTTGATATGAGATGAATCAAAATTTTTTGCCTTGGTTTTTACATTTCCGTGTCAAACGTCTGAAAAGAACAATTTATGCAGATGTAACACATGTTAAATTGATGTGCTTGCCATCCTAAAACTCGTCGGTCTAACATAACTTTTTGTTCACATTTGACTCGATCTACTTAGAAAGAAAGCAATAAATTGAAAAGGTTAGTTTTATGCAGTATGTGGCCGTTCACTGTGGTTGCTATGTTCTAGTACTGCAAACGCCACTAGGCCGTTCAAAACAGTCTATACGCTATCGAGCGTTTATAGCAGTGCAAACTCAAAAATTTTAGTGTATACGTTGCAGGTTTTGGAAAGGAGGCGGACTCGGAGTTTTTTTGTTTTTATCTTATTAAATCTTAGTAATTTTTCATTATTATGGAAGATGTTGCCAAATTCTGTTTTTGAACACAAAACTGTGGAAAGGTGTTGGCAATGCTTTTGGGCCATTTTTGATCAAGTTTCGCTATATTATCAAAAAGTGTATTTTTTAGCCTCTGAGAGTCGGAGTCGACATCCTATCAATACTGCTTACATGCAGCTTCTTCAACGAGTAATGTTTAGCCAGTAAAGTGTAAATACGGGTAATTCTAGTAATTTTTGCCGTTCACAGTAAAAAATTAAAAACAAAATGTTTGCAGCACGGTAAAAAAAGGCTCGCAGATTTGGTGAATTGCGCTGGTGGGCCACCATACATTTCAATTTGAGGAGGCCTATTAAATACTATGTATTTTTGTATAGCGTACTCGTAACAAAAAACTGTGTGTATACTATATAGGTTGCAGATTCAGGAGTAAATTATTGTGTAATTAAACGCGTAATCGATAGTCACGCTTTTATCGATCGCATTTCTAATTTTGNTGCAGGTTTTGGAATGGAGGCGGTTTTTTTGTATTTATCTTATTAAATCTTAGCAATTTTTCATTATTATGGAAGATGTTGAAATTCTGTTTTTGAACCCAAAACTGTGGAAAGGTGTTGGCAATGCTTTTGGGCCATTTTTGATCAAGTTTCGCTATGTTATCAAAAAGTGTATTTTTTAGCCTCTGAGAGTCGGAGTCGACATCAATACTGCTTACATGCAGCTTCTTCAACGAGTAATGTTTAGCCAGTTAAGTGTAAATACGGGTAATTCTAGTAATTTTTGCCGTTCACAGTAAAAAATTAAAAACAAAATATGTTTGCAGCACGGTAAAAAAAGGCTCGCAGATTTGGTGAATTGCGCTTGTGGGCCACTATACATTTCAATTTGAGGAGGCCTATTAAATACTATGTATTTTTATGTAGCGTATTCGTAACAAAAAACTGTGTGTTTACTATATAGGTTGCAGATTCAGAAGTAAATTATTGTGTAATTAAACGCGTAATCGATATTCACGCTTTTATCGATCGCATTTCTAATTTTGACACACCAACATTAGAATGTCGCTCGTCGCACAAATAAGTCGATCCATGTCAAGAAAAAATGTCAGGCTGGCACAACTAAAAACATTATGAAATATAATATTTTGCAAAAAAATAGGTTTTGCTTTTTGACTATGATATTTCCGAAACTAAAGTGTCCTTTGTGAAGCGATCTTGAACGGCCGACAAAGGAACCATCATACAAAATCAATCATTGATCTATAGCGTAGCGGTTTAAATTTTAATCAAAAGCTTTTCAGTTTTAGATAATTGTTAGTTTTGTAGTTTAATAAAATTGTTAAGCGTCAAAGTCTAAAAAATAGTAGTGTTATCGTTCTGAAAATCATTGAGTTAAGCACAGTAAGAGTAATTGTATAACAAGTGATTTCTAGCTTACTGTACCATATCGATCACAAGCATTTAAGAATCTCAATGCAACCATCACAAGCTAGCTGAAACAAGTGCTAATTATGTCGTTTTGAAATGTTGAACGTTATTAACAATAAAAAATTATGTAATAAAATAAGCAAATACACAAACACGATACAAAGCAGGTTCCAAGACACATGTCGTGAAATTAAACCCGAAAATTGTATTCAAGTTATTTTAACAGATAAAAGAGTATTTGAAGCATGTTTTACACGACGTTCTCAACCATGTATATGTTTGTTTTCCCCAAAACAATTTGTGTGCGAAGCACATTACAGAAAAGCTGTAAAGGTGTAAAATATTTTCAGAACAATGAATTGCAGTGTAAAGTACTTTGGAAACATCTCATTTTTTATTACAAAACAGCTCAATAAAAATGAACACATACGCCAGGAGGAAATACTGTGATTGAGATTGTTTATTTACCTTTTCGAATTCGGTCGGGGCGTGTTTGTTTTTGGCAGCACACGGGGCTTTGCCCGCCAGTGTGGCGCCAATATAATGACATGTTTTTCTTCCTTGCACCTGCCGGTCGAGGGGCAGGTGTTCCGACGCGCATCACTGAACACTGAATTATTTATTATATTTTCTGTTGATTCTGAATTTAGTATCAGAACTTGTTAAACAATATCAACAAAATTTTTCAACAAATGAACTGAAATTTAATTGATATGTTTTGTGATGTTCTAGTTTTACCGAAATCAAAGTGCGGCTACTTGGTGGGTATAGCATGTTATAGTTGTGTTAAAATAACAAGTAAAAACATGTGATTGTGAATGTTAGAATTACGGTAAGACTTTTCAGTGTTAGCATTACGCTAAGACTAAAATAAAAACAAGTCAAATGTCAAGACAGGTTTGCATTTAAAAATTACAAAATTAATAGCTAGAACAAAATAAGTCAGGCAATAGGTTTGAGTTCTTATTGTAGATTAGGTCCCAATAACCCTGGTATGTATATAGCCAAACGAAAAAGTGCTTTGTACAAACATACATTCAAGTGCACATGAACTGTGATTGTTTTTTAGAACAGGGAGACGTGTGTGGCGGGCAGAAGCGATTTCTGCCTTTCTGGAAAACGCACACTGTGTAAGATGAAAGGCAATGCAAACAATCTTATCTTCGCCGCCATATGCTAGCGCACACATTTGCCTTTTTTCCAAAAAAAAGTGTTGTCGAGAATTGTGCTCTCGTCAAGCGACAGCTGTGCCGGGTGGTGTGGTGTGTTGTATTGCGTGGCGAAGATAAATCGGGAAGGCAGAATATTACAAAATTTGCAACTTTGTCAAAAAAAAATTTTTGGTTATATTATTAATGAATAATAGTTTAGTAATGTTTTTGATCGGTTTTTTAGGTTGTATCTGGTTAATGCAGGTTAAAAAATACCGGTTCGACTGAAAACTACGAACGAAGTGTCTGCGCAAGGAAAGTTTAATAAAAAAAGTTAACTATTAGTGGTGTCGGTGTTATTGCTACCAGAGAATAAAAAAAGGGATACTCTTTTACCGACACTACCAATCGTGGCACTTTACGCCTTTGTGATACACGATTTTGGATGTGAAAGTTTCGATTCAATAGCGCAAGCGACATTTTTGGTAGATATCATTGTGTGAGAAGATAATATGCCTATTATTGAACAATTTAACATTGCAGATTATTAAGTTTGGTCAGATGTGTTGGTGTAAGGTTCTTTGTAATGCACAAAAATTACAACTACGACAAGCATTTATTTTTTTTACATAGCTTAGTAAAACCAATTGTGTAATGAATGACAATGGTAATAATTTCATGGGTTACTTAGGTCAACCTTGTGAATATACTTTGGAAGGTCCGGCGCAAACTCCACCAAACCATGAGCAGTCTGGTACAGTTCAGAGGAGCGGATACAGTCGATGCAACTTTGAGGCAATTCCGGCGCGATACCACCCATATAGTAGTGTTCCAAGATATCAGCATATTAACGGCAACTATAATTACCAACGTGCAACTTCTGCTTGCAGCACAGTACAGTCAACTTATTCAGTTACCGAACCGCAAAGTTACGACAGACAGAGAAACAACAGCTTAATGATGGACAATAACTTGACACCATTAAGTCATTTTGGCAATTCTAACAGCAATAACAACGTTATGACTGGATGCAGCTACAATATCGGCGCGGCATTGGTGCCAAGCAATATGTATGGACAGGTAAGATGTCGATGTGTAGTCGAGTAATAATATCCTTGTGCGCAAAATGTTTAACAACCATGTGTCACTCGAACTGCACTGTTAAATTAAAATTTTTTAAATTTTGGCAACTTTATATGCTCGTAATCCCTGTTAATCGCAGAAGAATAGATCCGCAGGCGGGCGCCCTATATCAACGCTTCCCAAACTGGGGGTCGCGACCCTGCGAAGGGTCGCGCGACAAGTTTTTGGGGTCGCGAGTACGCTAATTTAACACTAAGTGTTTAAATCCCACAAACTTTCCTTTTCTGCCTTTGACACGGAAATATCAAAATCAATGCAAAAAGTTTAATAGCAGATTATCTCGCATCCAGAAATACGCAATAGAGGCAGACAGCGAGAAACGAACGTCTCATGCTTATGAAGCAGCTGGATATTTTTCGTTTGGTTCGTCACTTTAGTGGTTTAACTGTGCTGTAAAGTGCGCCAGATTTTAGGAAAATGGCTTTAGCAGCATGTATGCTGTGAACCGCTGCCAAACGCGGGGATCGTGAAGATTTTAATAAATTAGAACGGGTCGCAGACTTAAAAGAAATGTTTAGAAAGCCCTGCTCTTTAAATGTTTTCCAAGTATTTGTAAAAATTAACGACAATGAACCATTACAAATACACAATCCTACAAATACTTTTTGATCCTAAATAATAGACCTTTTTAGACCTGACAGTCTAATGACAACTCAAATATTAACTGAGATGTTGTTCATTATGAGGTTATTAATAATTTAAAATTTCAAATAAAAATAAATTTAAAAAATAAAATTGGTTTGACCACAAGATGTCACAAGAGCGTACATAACAAATGGGAAAATCCCCTTTAAAACGCTTCAGAAAAAAGAGTAAATCCATGTGTCGCGTCGGGGACGTGGTGCAAACTTTTGGGTGTGCGCTTACTACCACAGTTTCCGTATTTCGTTTTTTTACTGAGTGTTATCCGCAGAATTGAGCTTGGTACCTTTTGTGTACCCTACCCATGCAATGCGTGACCTTTAAAGTAGAGTGTCACCCACCAGTTAAATAAAACAAAGTTTTGTACAATTCGTTTTTTATTGTTTAAAATCGTTGTTCCACAGCTCTAGGTTGCCCTAACTTTATGCTACAAACGTGTACAATCAGCACATGTTTTACCTTTGATGTGGCCACTGATTTGTAGTTCTGCTGCCTAAATTAAAAAAAAACTATAAAGAATAAAACCTTAAGAAAGCCCATTTTTCTGTTATAACCAAATGACTAAATCTTGCCTCACAAATGTTGTCGTTTCAGATTTATTATCACTTGTATTTTGGCCTTTAAATACAGCTATTTTACTTTTAAGATAGCAGTTTAAAATCCCCTTTTCTTGATTAATTGTATGCTTAACATTAGGTTGCTACCTGACGGTTGCAACATGTTTGTCATTTTGTCATTATCTTAGTACTGCATTGTATTATTGCACAATGTCCAAAGCTCTGTTAGAGTTTAAACCTATTTTTCTTTAACAATGTGAGTGTTTGCCTCCTGTAAAAATTATATTAAAATCCTCTTTACTACTGTGGATTTTTGACATGCAGGTATGGTTTGTCATTAGGTTTGTTATTAGGATTGTGAAATAAAACAAGCGCACTGATTATAAGATACTGCGCTTCTACTTAGGTTGGAACACAACATCTGTCGGAAAGTTTGTACAACTGCGGGAGCCCAGCGGTGTCTCCAGCATACTTATCTAGTATTAACAAAAAAGGTTTGTAGGAGGTTGTGTTTAAACTTATTTTACTGTTATGGTTTATGTTACTGAATCTGTAAAGTTAACTTGTACTTTGTTAAATCAAAATATGGGAACCTAACAATTGAAACCAAAAGTATATTTACAGGTACATTTATGTGCAAAATTAAACATGTATTTCCATTTTTAGAATATTTGGTGAATCAAAGATTTTCTAACTGCCCCACCTCCACTCCTAATAGATCAAGACCGTTTCAAACAATGGTACTTTTATTTGTTAATAAAGTAATAGTTTCATTGGGTAAAATTTGTTTGTGTAAATCAAATCAACACCACAATACACACAAGTAAGGATGTTTTAAGTAGAATGTTAAATCCATGCAGCTTTGAATCCAAATTTGCCATTTATATTGGGTAATATGGTTGCAGTTGGCGTTTACAGATGCAGTATCGCCATAAAGCAGTTGTATCAGCTGCATGCTTGATTTGGTAATATATACTAACAGTAACAAAGAGCAGCAACAAGTAATGGGAGTTTTGCTAAATGGTTAAATTTCCCACAGCATCACCAATAATAACTAAACAACTTTCACTGTAATTTTATGTTTTGCAGGAAATTGAATCTGCTTCCAGTCCAGAACAGGATTATAACGAGGTAAAACATGTTCAATCTTTACTTTTTTATTGTGTGTTTTGTAACAAAAAATGAGCAATAGAATTATCTCCAATTTATGCAATAAAAGGTTGAAGCTGGTGTTAAAAAGAGAGGACCCAAGAAAAGGAAGAAAAAGGGAGCAAATGAACCACAGAAACCTGTTTCTGCCTATGCCCTATTTTTCAGGTTACCATTTGTGGTCTTTAAAGCATTTAATGTAAATCATGGTGGTTACCCATCGTCAGTGTTTCCATTGGAAACATTTTTTATTGTATTTCTTAGGGACACCCAGGCTGCCATTAAGGCTGAAAATCCCAATGCCACATTCGGAGAGATTTCAAAGATTGTTGCCTCAATGTGGGATAGTTTAAGCGAAGAAGCAAAACAGGTTGGTTCACACAACCATTTTTACTTGATGTAAACATATATGGTTTTTATAATTTATTTTTAGGTTTACAAACAAAAAACGGAATCAGCCAAACGAGACTATTTGAAGCAACTTGCTGCATATAGAGCAAACCTGGTTTCAAGGGTAAGTTTCAGTTGTCAGCAATTTGCCTATGTCACCCTTCCACACAATTCAGAGCTCTTTAACCTTTTTGGCACCATGGAAACCTTAGGGTAGTTTGGCAAATCTACACAGAGAAAAAAAACATGAATTTTTTACTAACATGTTTTCTGCATATGAACACAGTTCCGTTTAAAATAATTATTTCATTATATCGCATTTAATGTTGTTAATTTCATGATGTGGCATAGACTTAGAGCTGATGGACACCCTGGCCTATGAGTGCCCAACCCAGGTTAAAAAGCCCTGATATAACTGCAACAAGTTTAAAAAAATGTTTTATAGCATTGGACATAGTCACAATCCTGCTTGTAATTTGTTGTGATAAAACATTTGTAGGGTGGTTTGGATGCTGATGAAGATGAAAGTCAACCTTTGTCCTTGCTCAAGATAAAAATGTCTGACAGTAATCATTCTGTGTTACCCCCAATGCCAAAGTTGCAGATGGCTCCTAGCAGCAGTAATAAAGGTCTGATATTTTATTATAACACTGTTTAACTTTTTTTAAATAGTTTGTGGTTAGTTTTACTTTCGTAATGAGACTCTGAAAGTTTTACTTCGTGATAAATATTTACCTGTCCAGTTTATTGGTATTCCTAAAGATTCTTTCCCCTAAACTTTACTTGTTTATTTAATTTTTCTGCAGACTGGTCATCTACAATACCTAACGTTCCAGAAACTAACCTGTCATCAATGCCTACTGATGTACAACTAAAGGGTATGAGAGCACCCTCTCCATCCCTAGTTTCTGTTTCCTTTAGTTCAGCCAATGGCAATTCAGCTCCAGTAGTTCAAATGTCACCAGGTTCGCAGGGCCTTGCCCCACCTCCAATACAATTAAGGAATATTGTGCCCAAAGCAAATTCACCTGTTGCCTTTTTGCCAAGTAAACCAGGACAAGTAATCAAAGTTTTGCCAGCAAGTCAGGTGAATCCAACTAGCACTTTTCTGTTTTCAACAGAAACATAATAAAAAATTTTAAAATTATTTTTAGGCAGCTTCTATTGCAAACTCACAATCTGGGAGAACTCGCATAATTAAGATGGCTGATATGCTGCGACCAGTTGTTTCCCAAGCATCAAGTGCTGAGGTAAATACATAATCAATGTTTATGTTCAAATTTAAAGTAAATAATGGTTATGTGTCTAGAGTAAATAATGGTTTCTTTTGGTGTAATATATTCAAATGAATTGGATAAAACTTTTACAGCTGGTAAATATGGTCATGGTTGTGTGTCATAAGTTTCGATTGACCCCATAACCCCAGTGGTTACTGCTCTAGCCCCTATAGGTTAAAATGTTTGTCATGTTTACAAGCACCACAAATGTAGTGTTACATAAACACTAATAAAGTAAATTCAATATGTAATCAACTGTTTTTTTGAGCTACAACAGGCAGTCATGTGAGTCTTGGGTGTTTGTCACTAGGTTGGTGATAACAAAGTCCTAGTTGTTGTCTAGCTAGCCATCTAAATACCACGTTTAAACCAAATGGCATAAAATTGTAACATACTAATACAAACATTTAAGGTTGGCCCTTGGGGTTAGTTGTNTAGTTTGGCAAATCTACACAGAGAAAAAAACATGAATTTTTTACTAACATGTTTTCTGCATATAAACACAGTTCACTTTAAAATAATTATTTCATTATATCGCATTTAATGCTGTTAATTTCATGATGTGGCTTAGACTTAGAGCTGATGGACACCCTGGCCTATGAGTGCCCAACCCAGGTTAAAGAGCCCTGATATAATTGTGACAAGTTTAAAAAAATGTTTTATGGCATTGGACATAGTCACAATCCTGCTTGTAATTTGTTGTGATAAAACATTTGTAGGGTGGTTTGGATGCTGATGAAGATGAAAGTCAACCTTTGTCCTTGCTCAAGATAAAAATGTCTGACAGTAATCATTCTGTGTTACCCCCAATGCCAAAGTTGCAGATGGCTCCTAGCAGCAGTAATAAAGGTCTGATATTTTATTNCATTTAATGCTGTTAATTTCATGATGTGGCTTAGACTTAGAGCTGATGGACACCCTGGCCTATGAGTGCCCAACCCAGGTTAAAGAGCCCTGATATAATTGTGACAAGTTTAAAAAAATGTTTTATGGCATTGGACATAGTCACAATCCTGCTTGTAATTTGTTGTGATAAAACATTTGTAGGGTGGTTTGGATGCTGATGAAGATGAAAGTCAACCTTTGTCCTTGCTCAAGATAAAAATGTCTGACAGTAATCATTCTGTGTTACCCCCAATGCCAAAGTTGCAGATGGCTCCTAGCAGCAGTAATAAAGGTCTGATATTTTATTATAACACTGTTTAACTTTTTTTAAATAGTTTGTGATTAGTTTTACTTTAGTTTTACTTCGTGATAAATATTTACTTTTCCAGTTTATTGATATTCCTAAAGATTCTTTCCCCCAAACTTTACTTGTTATTTTATTTTTCTGCAGACTGGTCATCTACAATACCTAACGTTCCAGAAACTAACCTGTCATCTATGCCTACTGATGTACAACTAAAGGGTGCGAGAGCACCCTCTCCATCCCTAGTTTCTGTTTCCTTTAGTTCAGCCAATGGCAATTCAGCTCCAGTAGTTCAAATGTCACCAGGTTCGCAGGGCCTTGCCCCACCTCCAATACAATTAAGGAATATTGTGCCCAAAGCAAATTCACCTGTTGCCTTTTTGCCAAGTAAACCAGGACAAGTAATCAAAGTTTTGCCAGCAAGTCAGGTGAATCCAACTAGCACTTTTCTGTTTTCAACAGAAACATAATAAAAAATTTTAAAATTATTTTTAGGCAGCTTCTATTGCAAACTCACAATCTGGGAGAACTCGCATAATTAAGATGGCTGATATGCTGCGACCAGTTGTTTCCCAAGCATCAAGTGCTGAGGTAAATACATAATCAATGTTTATGTTCAAATTTAAAGTAAATAATGGTTATGTGTCTAGAGTAAATAATGGTTTCTTTTGGTGTAATATATTCAAATGAATTGGATAAAACTTTTACAGCTGGTAAATATGGTCATGGTTGTGTGTCATAAGTTTCGATTGACCCCATAACCCCAGTGGTTACTGCTCTAGCCCCTATAGGTTAAAATGTTTGTCATGTTTACAAGCACCACAAATGTAGTGTTACATAAACACTAATAAAGTAAATTCAATATGTAATCAACTGTTTTTTTGAGCTACAACAGGCAGTCATGTGAGTCTTGGGTGTTTGTCACTAGGTTGGTGATAACAAAGTCCTAGTTGTTGTCTAGCTAGCCATCTAAATACCACGTTTAAACCAAATGGCATAAAATTGTAACATACTAATACAAACATTTAAGGTTGGCCCTTGGGGTTAGTTGTTTATTTGGTTAGTTGTTTGAATCATTTGACAGTTGTTTAAATCCAGCAGTCATCGATTCGCCTCAAAAATGTGACAAATCACTAAATAATGTTCAAACTGGTTAAACTTTACACATATTGTCTAACATGTCTTGTGACGTATTCATTTCTTTGTTTAAACTTATAGCCGGTTACCCCACTGGTACCCGAATTTGGGGCAAATAATTTAACAATGTACGAATTAAATTTGGAGAACATTGTGTTTTATCACTTTGGTTATTTGAACTTATACCCGACTAGTCTTCCCAAATTGGTCAAATTAATATTAAATTTCAAAACTGGATGAAATTTGGACAGGTTTTAGAACATGCCATTGTGGTACAGCACTTACATTGGGGTGTTCGCTCCCCCCCCCAAAAAAATGTTGTTGCAGCACAGAAAAAACTGCTTAAGACTTGGCTATCTTCTCATCTATCGTTCCAATATTGTTATTATTGCATCACAATAGTGTGGCTTTGTCTCAGACATGGTTATCTGCTTATTTTCACTTTGGCGTCATAGTGCCCATTTAAATACAAGGGCGCTTGCCTATTCATTGCTTGCATGTTATACAAATTGAAATGAAACAAATATCAAGCAACTTTCAATGAGTTTCTNGGCCTAGACAGGATTAGAACTGTAGACGTTACCCGAGGTCGCCTCAGAACCCATAACATTGCCAACACAAGCCTGTCTAAAGTTTGTTGCACTTCAATGTCAAAGACTGTGCGGAACAGCAACTTTTTCATGGTTTCCACTATTAATCGTGCTACTTTGCTGTCATCAAGTAGACTAATACTAAGTAATTGGATGTAGACTAAAAGCAAGACGAAGTCATTGACAGGTTTTACGACAGAAGAAACAAAGCGGTTGGTATTAGACCAGTGCTTTACACATAAAACAGATCCAGCTTGTGAAAATGAAACTTTGATTGCGTAGTTTTAACCGAAATACATTTAGTGTTTTGGCAAGTATATTGTTCATATTTTGGGCGGTTTAGTTTTGAATCCAAAAAGGACCATTCCTATTATTATTATGAGTGCCCGCCACCCCTCTAGTTACCAATTTGGATGCAAGCGTGTATCGCTTGCAGAAACATAAAGTGCTAAAGATAGTAGGGAAACAAAGTAATGTAAGCTCCATATATGTGCCCATTGTATTTGTAGAAAGTGGTATACTGTATGTGAAAAGTATATCAGTAATGGTGTTTGTGTAAAATAACAATACGAGTATAAATCATTCTACTGGTTTCTTTTGTACCAGATTTATACCTGTATGCTTTCAACACGAATCCGAAAAAATGTGTTTTTTTACAGCATGTAGACAAACCTTTTTCATCATCCTACTTCGGTACATGACGTTGAAATTCAGAATCAACCTTATATACCTATATATTTGTTTTTTTAGGGATGTTTTTGATGCTTGGACGTCTGCTCGTAAGGTCACTGCTTCAGTCAATTAAAAGCACGGGAAGTTTTTTGTCTGAAATAATCTTTGCCGATGTGCCAGCTCAAAATTGCTGTGACGGTTGACATGAGATTCAACATGCATGAAACAGATGGTGGAAAAATAGAGGAAAGAAAATACATGAAAAATAGCTACCAATGCTTTGCTTGCTTATTTTTTTATTTGCGCTCGCCACAACTTGGCAAATAAAATTGTAAAAACATCCAGGTTTACGTTTTATTTTGCGTGTAAGATGCAAAATCGAAGACCAAGTGTATTAACTACAACAACAAAAATCTAAAGGTTTCCTCCGGACAGAAG
This sequence comes from Phallusia fumigata, assembly GCA_008931825.1. Taxonomy (NCBI): domain Eukaryota; kingdom Metazoa; phylum Chordata; class Ascidiacea; order Phlebobranchia; family Ascidiidae; genus Phallusia; species Phallusia fumigata. The sequence continues at coordinate 18,166 of QXVZ01032047.1, forward strand.
GAACCCAGCAGACTACAATTTGACGAAGGACATCACTAAAGTGTTGTAATAGCTAATGAAATCTTTAATGAAACAGTGTTTTTTTCTGTTGAGCGAAGCAGTGTCGCAAATCCATTAAAATTATTGGACTTTTTGTGTAAATGACGTCATATCGATTGACGGAAAGTTATGACGTTACAATACAGAATTGTTATTGTCACAAATAATGGGTTACCTCTCTACTGATACAGCCTTAAAACGCCGTTAAAACTGTTTGCGATTGTCTGTCCCAAAACCTGTGCACCCTTGTATGGCGTGAGAGGAATGCATAATAATCTATTTAATCAATATCAAAGTCTGATTATTATTTAGCTAATAATTTCACACTGACCATATGGTGTTCTCATATTAAGTTAGATAGTTTTTAGTCTGTGCACTAAGACTATTTTTGAAAATTAGGGGCTGCTACATGCAGTTCCTATTGATTATTCGTCACCAGAGTCATCGAAATGTTTTCTACAAATTCTGTCCGTCACAGGTGCCCACGTATATGTGTAAAAATTGTAACCTAACAAACAAGTTTTTTCGGCTATGAAATGTTTCTGTGGTGCCCCCCTTTCGTTGATGCCCTAACACGTGCTTTTTTGCTTAATGGTTAATCCACCTCTAAGTATAACATATAAGTAGGCTACATTTAGAAGAGCAACGATGAGTTTTTAGGACCATCTTCCTTTTAGGATCTCTTCCTTCCGGCACTTAAAACTACCGGCAGTGTTTCTTTCGGTAGTTTGTTTTCCTGTCAAACTCCCACCCTCTTTTCCCTAGCACGGATGGTTAGCTTCTTTTTGCGCCTCATAACGTTTGAAAGTTGCGCAGCTATTTTAACCTGTTGATTTAATGCTGTTGTGTCGCGATGTTTTCTTTCACCAAACAAAATAAACTCAACTCAACCAGTACACGCATATTTTTGAGTGAATGCGCGTCATATTTGTTGTGAATATTAAGAAGGCTGCATAAGCCTATAATATTACTGCTTTCCTTCTCTTGATCCAAATAAACCATCATTAATTTGTAGGGGTTGTGGAGCGGAGCTCTGGCGCTGCCGCACCACACCCCCTGCATAGGCATTTTAAAGCACATATTTTACAAAACATTCTGTAAAAGTTTGGTTAAGCACACATGATATTTTGTAATCTATGTCAATGAATATTAATTTTAAAGAAGGCGAAATAATTATTAAAGAATACGCGCTAAAATGTTTAAACTCTTTCAATTCCGTACAATTTTAGCAAAACTGGCTCTAAAATTGGGGATTTTTATTCATTTTGTAAATATTTTGCCAACATTGCAAATGAAAGGGTAATCCCCCGTCTTGTACAGTTAAATTTCGGCCAGTGTCATAAAAATTAGCTGGCTGTAAGCAGCTGATAGGTGTTTCTTTGCTGTGTACTGACAGGACCTTTTTAGGTTTTTGCAAACTATGGAAAATTGTTTGTTTTGAGGTGTGGTTGCAAGTGAAACAATCACGGCCTAACTATCAGATGTAACTAGGGTTGCCAACTCTGTAAAGCTACAATAAAGGACACAAAAACTTGATTGATGTTTTATCATGTCTCGAAAACACATTTCCAATAATATTTCGATCTGATGATGACATAAAATACTGGCACTACTATTACAAGTTTTCTCACATAGATTTTTTTCACAACAAATTACGGCTCAATTTTGTGAAGGGCCTCATCACTATACCTTGTTGTGTAAATGCTAAATTCGAGTCTCAGTTCAGAAATTGAACTACCAGTCAAAACGATTTTGAAATAAAGGACAAATAGTGGCATTTCAAATCTTAATAAAGGACAAGGACAAATAGAGCTAAATAAAGGATTGTCCTTTGAAACAAAGGACGGTTGGCAACCCTAGATGTAACAGTTTTTCTATGTGTAAATTATTTTCGCAATGTCAGAGTAGGGAAAAATTCAGTTTTAGTCTAACTAAATCACTTTTTATTATTTAAAGTAAAAATTCTTCAAAATATTTTTGTAAATTTTTCAAACTTGCTTGTGAGATATGTTCCATGCAGAAGCTTTTTAGACTTCCAGTTGCAGTATGCACTATGCACCATGCAAACATCTAATAATAATAAGTCAAAACCTGTTTTACGACTCTTTGCCAAAATTTTTGCTTTAGTATTCAATGTGTGTTTACCACCTTAACTTTTTTGTTCTAAGTAGCTCAGGTTTTTACCAAATGGAGTACTAGAAGTGTTAATAAAAAATTAACTTTACTAATAACTAGGGATAGACCGATTATCGACCGGGCCGAATAGCACAGAATAGGCGTTTTGATGCTTATTAGCATTGACCTTTTTACAAGCCAATGGCCGATAAAAAATAAGTTGTTTTTTGCTGCGCCCCTTTGTCTGGTGTCACTAACCCTGTCTTTAGCATTGCCCAACCAATAACTGCATAAGTGACAATACTATGCATGTTTTATGCCTCTACGGTAGCATGTGTGAGTGCTGTGTTTACACATTTACGTTCATTAATAGAAAAGAATGACAGTAATGGAATGTTTGTCACCAAACACCGGTAACTTGAAAGTTGGTTTTTGTCTTTCTATTTACAGCTTGTATTTTGGCATGTAATGATATGTACAAAACTTCGGTTGCTGAACATCTTGTCGCACAAGCTTTACATCAGCTACATCAGGTCCAATGATTACATTGCTGCAACCTGTGGCTTGTGATCCAAAACTGTGCAGCAAATAAAAAGCTTCGGTTAAATTACCGCCGACTGGAACAGCCCTTATTAACTTTTTTAACCATGTAGCAGAAGTAGTTTTATCCTTTTGTGCCATTACAGCTTTAACATTTAACTCATAAAATTAATTTTTGCCCATATTTTCACTTGTTACGTTGCAAATTAAAAAAGTTTTTTACAAACTTGTCATGTTAAATGACTGTTCTTCGATTATATTTATTTTGTGCTGACCGCCAAGTGCGTTACAACCTGACTCGTACATCGATGTCCATGCGTCTTACTCATGATAATGCATCACATGACCTTAGCCCGCCCCACACAAAATTAAAAATATCGGCTTTAAATATCGGTTATCGGCCTTCTTGTCTACTGATATTTGATATCGGCATATCGGTCTATCTCTGCTGATAACATGTGCAGTTTTTTACAAAGGCCATTAAAAAAGCAGTTTCATGTGTCACTTGATACTTTTTCTAGACATTTCCTTAGTATGCCAGTAATTGATCACTTCTGTCCCATCCAGAAATTTGGTTATCGTTGTTCTGTTCCATGTAGAGTAGGAAGCATAAAAACACTATTTTTGTCTTTCCATTTCATTGCCAGCCGTCAACTCCTCCTAAATCTGGTCATATTGCAACCAAAATATTTGTAAACAGTGCCAAATGCAACCAAAACATTTAAAAACAGTGCCAAGAATTCTAAAAAATTTTATTGTTTAAAACTTTTTGATACATTGCTGTAGATTTTTGTTGATACAAAGAACAGTTCCTTAAAAGTACATGCCACTGAATGCATTTTTGCGCAGCCACAGCATATGATCATGACATACTGATGATTTCATTTCCTTTTATGTATATGTGCTCGGATTTCAGGGTTTTTTACATAATTGTGTATGTAGACGTTAGAAGTGGAAAGAGTTATTAGCCCTAAATATTGTGTAACAATTTTTTAAATCACATCAATTTTAGTTTTGAAGATATTGCGTTGTGTGTACCTGCTTCTCTCTGGTAAACCACCCTGGTACAAAGTACAAAATGGCTGAAGGAGATTTTATGGTTTCCTATAAAAATGTATCAAACAAGCTAAAAAAGTATGTAAGCCTAACTGGTATATTATTATGCGTTCTCTTTCTTCCATGAATGGGACACATATTGTTTTTACTCTGTTTTTTCTGTCAAGTTTGTTCCCATGTTTTACATGTTTTAGTCAAGACAAATCCTTAAATTTTCATGCATGATAGATGGGTATCTGAAGTAGTGCACTGACAGCTTTTTACCCCAGTTTACCCCTTGGTTCACCCACAGGTTTCCTAAAAATGACATTTTTAAAGCGGCAATATTTAGCAAAGTAAGTCACCTAGAAGTTTCCTATTTTGATAGTTGATATAATGCAAAGAACTTTGAAGTTTTATGACTTTAATCCGGATTCACTATTTTTTGCCTTTTTAACCCTGAATATTCATTGTTTTGCTTACATGCCTTTACTTCAGACATACCAATCCAAATGTATTGAAATTTAAAACATAGATATGTAGGGTGCTGCTTATTGGTTGTTTAAAATTTTGGCATGATCAGTCATCTATCCTTACAGTTCAAATACTAGTTCAAACACTGACTGTTTTGCCCCAAATGCAAAACAACCCAACGCAAGGGAATGATTGGCGAGTTTACAAAACAAAATTTATTAAATTGCACTAATTTGGCGATGTAGAAGACAGTATAGCACAACAATTTATTTACCCATTTTTTTGGCCTGCCATTTCGCTGACGAATCCTAGCTGTTGATACTACACCACTGCTTTACATGATTGCACAGTGTTAACGGAAATGCGTTTGCTAAATAATGCAATAATAGATAATACGTTGCAATAACTTTGCTCCCATTTACAGTTGTACATTAGCATGTATAAGTTGGTTAGACAAAAAGCCAATATTGTTGTTGGATTTATAACGCATTGCTGAAACCTCATTGGAAAGGGTCATTTAAAGTTGTGCGGTTTGCTCTGGCTCGGCCAAAGGTACAGGTCAAACTATTGGTTAGAGTGGGTGTGGGGTCTAAATTATGCTTTTGACATTAGGATTAAAATTGACATGATAAGTAAATGTTTTAGTTAGATCGTGAATGGAAATCTTAAATGGATTTTAAACTAATTTCTAAACCGATGACAGCCTTAAAACATTACCACTATTCACAAATTGCATGTGTGTGGGGACCCATATGTTTATGCTAGCAGAAACAATCATGTTATAAAATGTCAAGGGAGTTAGGGACCCAATGTAACCAGGTATTGAATATGTATCCAATGTAATAATGGAAATGGTACATGTGGAAAACATTATTTTAGGGTGGTAGTGTATGTGAAATGAAAGCATGGAAAATGTCACCTCTCTAGTTAAATGTTGTGTTAGACATAAATATGTTTAGTGAAATATAAACAGTCTTACATTGATTTTTAGTTATTGACTTTTTTTCAGACGTTTCATGAAAAAACCCAACTTCGCAGAAGCTAGTGAAGAATTCCTTAAAATTGCCAAGAACCTCAACAATGATGGCTGTCATGCCTATGCAGGATTATGTCACATGGCTGTTGCAAGGTTGCTTACAACATTATGTACTTTATTTTCATTAATTTATTGATTATATTTTATAATTGTTGCTGTTGTAGATGTGAACAATCTATGATGAACACTGCTGGTGAGATTCATCATTTAGTTGAAGCAGCAAAAAGCTTTTTACAAGCTCACAATGATGTGGATCTAATACGATGCCCACACTGCAGAGAAAATATTTCTTCAGCATTGTCTTGCTGTGATGCTGTAATTAAGGTAGCCTAACAATATCAAAATGAATGTAAATAGTTTTATGGTTGACAGTCATATTTGTATGTTTGGTATGAAAAATAATTTTGAGAAAAGCAAATAGCTAATTACTTTATTTTTGTAGATATGTCTTTCAAAAGATATGCCAAAAGATGCTCTGAGTTTGTGTTGGAAACTGGGGGAATGGTTTGAGGTTTGCAAAACAAATTGTGTTAACGTACTTCACATTTGTCGATTTCAAGATTATCTTTATTGGTTGCACATTATTATCTCGTACTTGATTATTTTAGCTTAAGTTTCTGTCAGATTTTTCAGCATTACCTCTATACTTTTAAGTGCAATATGGAATTTGACAAAGCAATTGTTCAGTTTCAAAGATGCGAGTCGTTGTGCATCTGCAATTCCTTCCAACTTTTTTTAACTCACAAGAAACTGTTTTCATTGCATTTACGGAGAAGTATGTTAATAGATATTTTTAGCACCATTTCAACGCAAATTAACATATTTTCTTTTCATTGTTATAGACACATTTCTTGCTGCATTAAACCATGGTACACAAATGTTGGAAGTTGGACAAACACTAGTTTCCTCTGAACAAACAGGTTAAAACATTTCTGTGGGTCAAAAAGGGACCATATTATTTTTTTGCTGTTTAATGCCAGTTAGGTTCTCCCATTTGGTAAAGGAAAAGTCACTTTAATTTGCACATTTGATAGATGCATTTGTGCATTGTAACTTTTGACCCACATGCCTCAAAATAGGGAATTTTTAAAACAGCAACAAGTAAGTCACCGAGAAGTCTTGTATGTTGATGGGTGGTAAAATGCTAAGAATTTGAAAGCATTTTGTGCCTTTCAATCGGATTTTTCACCTTTATTTTTTTGTTTGAAGTCACTTAAGTTCAGAAATACTAATGCAAATGTATTGAAAATTTCAAACATAGATAGGATGCTTTTTATTGGTTGTCTAAAATGTAACCTATATGGTTCAAGGTGGTGTTTCACTGGCTGTAATTGCACAGCAGTAACGTATCATGTTTGCTACATAGCAATGTAGTAAACAATGTGTCACAGAAACTTAAAATAATATTTAAAGGGTCATGCTGTTTGTGAAATGGGGAAGCCACATTTCTGGTTACTTTTGTTTTAGTCATTTGTTAAGTATTAACCCTGCTAACCACCCCTAAGGTAGGTTAAATTATTGAACAACAGCTCAATAATAATTTGATGAAATTTAGACAGTTTGTAGATTTGGTGATTGTAGTGTACCGATGACTTTGTTTCCCACTAAAGCCCAAACGATTACCCAGCTAACCCCCCAAAGTGGATAAAAATATAGAACAGTGATTATTTAACAATAATTTGAATGAAATTTTGACAGATTGTAATTAGGAATCAGTGTGTTGGGTGATATGAAGGGATGTTTAAAGTAGAAAATTGAATCTTAAGCAATCAAGTCCATACAGATTCAAACTTAAATATATTGGGTAGTACCAATATATTATTTTCTTCACAACTGTATTGTAACCAGAGTAACTTGTTTGCACTTCAAGTTGAAGCGAATTATATGTACAGATGCTGCAGCACTTTAACAACACTGTTTGTTTTGCCCATTCAGCTTATACTCAACAATGCATTAACATGATAAGCATTTTGCAAAAGCTCAAAAAAGTAACAAGTCTATTGTCACATGATTAAAATTTTTGCAGTTTTTGTAATGTACGTTATTCAATTTTACGGTTTTATAGGTTGTTTCCAATTAACTTGTTAATTGACATTTTTGTCAGATGCCTACTTCCTACTACAAAATGAATGTGAAACCACTGTAGTTTTGCTTATCCTGTTATTGAACCCACATCCACTAAATATCAAGGAACAACATTCAACTATTTTGCAAAAGTATATTTGGTCGGAGGATCAGGATGCCTTTCACCAATCAATATCAGATAAAAATGAGGATTTCTTTGTTCTAATGCAATCTCTTGTGGTATGCTTTCTTGTTTTATGGCAGTGGTTCCCAACCGTCACTGCATTCCACCTTCCCTTTTTTGAACTTTTCATTCTTCCCTACCAGACAAAAAAGGGTTATTACATAACATTAAAAGGTTTTATCTAAAGTCATCAAGTTCCTCTCTGGTTGGGAACCACTGGCTTATGGGGTTGTTTTTTTATGTCCAGATTTTTGTCACAGATCTTTTGTATTATTGTAGATAACTTGTTCAGCACAAGATATTGGCTCAATTCAAAAACTTCAAGTTGTTTTAAGGTATGGCAAAGAATAGTTATTCAGTTATACACAAGTGCAAAAAAAATTGATATTAGCAGTAATATAGTTTAAAAGCTTTATTTGTTTTTCATTTTTAACAATAAAAAGAAGTTTTCATGTCTACTTTCCTAAACTTCAAAATATTTTTTTAAATTTTACTATCAAATTTGTCAAAGAAACAGTCACATTTACAAACAATATTTATCAAAAAGCAGGTCCCATGTGATTAATGTATAGCAAAATTTTATTTGAAAGTTATGTAGGTATGCTTCATGTAACTACATGCAGTGAAGTTATAGAGTTACTGCATAGCATAGTTAAAAAAAATCTTCCCCACTTTTCATTATTTGTAAATAGGAGACCTGAAAGGTTATTGAGAGTTCTGAATTAAAATATATGGCCTAGTGAAAGGGGACACATCTCGTTTTTTTTCTCTTTATTTTTTTTTTCTGTTGTTTTGGTCAAGAAAGAGTTTTCCTCAATTTTCTTTAAATTTTCACACATGATAGATAGGTATTTACTAAAGTAAATCACCTAAAAGTTTCATATTTTAATATTTAATACAATTCAAAGTTTTTTAAATGATGTTTTGGCTTCAGTTTGGATTCACCCAATTTTGACCCTTTAAGCACCAAATGTTCAGTTTTATGTTTACATAAGTTTGTTTGCACATTTTTGCCCAGAAAGAGTTGTTCAAATTTCTTCAAATTTTCACACATGAGAGTGGGTATCTGAAGTTGTGCACTGACAACTTTTTACCCAAGTTCACTCACAGGCCCCGAAAACATAAAATTTTTATGACAGCAATATTTTAAAAAGTAAGTCACCTAGAAGTTTCATATTTTATTGGTTGATACAAAGTAAAGTGTTTCAAAGTATTTTGTGACTTAAATTTGGATTCACCCCTTTTTTACCTTTTTAACCCCAAATATTCAGTTTGTTGTCTACATGTTCTTTACTTCAACTGTACTATTCCAAATTTTTGCTTAACATTGTTTTTTTAATTTTTAGAAAGTTTTTCACAGTGGAGCAAAACTTTTTACTCAATAGGATTTTGGAAGAATACAACCATCATTCAGGATTGGGATTTTAGACATTTTGAACACAACAGCGATGGTTCAAATTATCTGCAGTTACTAGACCACGAAAAAAATTATTTACAAGAATTTGAAAAACAGTATGACAGAAACTACATATAAGCACACAGAAAACATGTTTTGGATGAAGCATAAGATAACTGAAAAGTAGGCAAATATCTTTAAGTTCCTGGCTGTTTATTTGTGATGTACTCATTCAATATTTTGGAAAAACGTTTTTTGTCTAAGCTATCATTGTTCATCTGTGTTCTCTGTGCAATAAACTGAGTGGTGCACATTATTTCCGGTGTTGACTTTGCACCTTAGAGTTCGGTTGTTGTACAGGCTAAAGTATACTTAATCTTCTTCAAAACACTATAGGTTAGGACTACAAATGAACTTAAGTCACTACTTACTTTTGAAAATGAGAAAGAATGGATGGAACCCTTAAAAACGTTCAAACGTATCTATTTCGATTTCTTCTTAATGTTATCTTTTCGATTTTGATTTGCGTCATTGTCTAGCTCTGTAAATTAGCAATAAACAATAACTATTATTCACTAGAACGCTTAAAACCATGTATGCAACTGACTAACACTACTCCCTTGCTCAGAGCGAGCGGCAGCATAACTTCCTGATTGTTTAAGTGCTACCGCGTCGCTTTGTGTTTTTACCAAGCTAAACAACATTAACTCGACAATGTTTGATCGTACTCTATGATCTGTGATTTTAAGTCCTAATTCGTTTGCTCTCGTGCAGTTTTACCTGTTGTTTTTAAGTCGGCGACTTGAAGGATTTTTTTTCGCATTCAGGAAAATTTCGTTTAATTCGTTGCGCAAGGCACGGCAAATGGCATATACAAGGCAACGAGGCGTCATAAATAAGCAGCAAAAAACACAACATGAAACACAAACAAAAATTGCAGCGAATACTTCGATTCAACAAACACACACAGTTCTACAGGCTAATTACGTGCCGATTTTATGGTTTGTATTATTTTGGTAACGTAAGCTAAACAAGCAGCACCTATTGCAAAACGCCGGCCATTGAAATGTGCGCGGCATAAAATAAATTAATTTAGAAATACGTCACCGAGTTACACCCATGTGCAAATGCGAATTATGTTAATAAAACATGTACCGTCATCGCTTTGTCAATTATGATTTAAACAGCACATAATATTTTGAGGAACCAAACAAAAAGTAAGTCAAACAAAGTGTGATGATTTTACAATTGCCGATGTCTTTGCTTCCGTTTTTACATCAACAGAAGTTCCACGTAGCGATTTCCCATCGGTTTTCGATTGTTTTCAACAACTGCCCGATGAGCATCTTCTAATGTCGAGAATGTTACCAAAGCTTCACCCGTTGGACGGAGCTTGTCGTTGTAGAGAAGTTTGATTGAACTGGAGTTGATCTGATGAAAAGACATCAATTTTTTGCGTTTTTAACTATATGAGCTAACTTGTTACACAATTAAGTGACTCAAACCTATGTACGAACAATTAGCGATTTAACTTGCACTGAGATTAATATTGCTTAGTTAAACAATCGTAGAAAAAATGGTTTGATCACTAGACCAGTTTGAATCGACGTTTTAGAAACTTTTACGTGTGTCTGTTGTATCTGTTGTAACGATTTTTTTCCGATTTTACGGTTAAAGCTCGTTCGAAACAAGCACTAGAGTGCGTGTAAACAAAAGTTCGCTACACCCAACAAGTTTTTAAAGATAACCTTTTAAACAAGCAACCTCAGACGACTAAAAAGGTGCTTTTTCGTTTGAACTTACGTTATATCCTTTAAAAAAGGCTAGAATATCAGGAACTCCAGCATGGTAGGGCATGCCCTGCATCCGAACCTGAATCCCACAACTGGCTATTGATATCGAAGTGCCAGGTATCGCACCTGCTGTTGTCGAAACAGGGACAGCCCCGGCCAAGCTGCTTACCGGAGTGCCAGTATTTCCGGTTGGTGACACTGGTGGAGTCGGCAAATACTGTGCACAAGGCAGGTACGTAGGCTAAACGAAAAATAATACACAAGTTGTAAAATAGAAGGTAAAAAATGTATGAGGACTAACATTTTACTAAAGCCCAGGTAAACAGCATTGTAAACGCATTTTCGCAAACTAAAAATTAGGAAATTAAAAAGTGTAACAAATACGCTTTGTCAGTAGGCGTTATGTATCAACGATTACGGTACATACCTGCCCGTAAAGTGCGCTTCTAGTGGATGTAAACAATGCCTGGGACTGAAGTAGATCCAGTTGCGTCGGATACTGCGCTTGTGGAGCCGCAAGAGAAGGTTGCATGAGTAAAGCTCCGTGTGGGGTTTGGATTATAAAGGGTGACGTGACTGGGCTTGTGGGGGTAGCTATTTGTGGAACATGGAGGGGTGCTGTTGCAACAAGCGGCTGCTCCGGTGGCAGAATTGCTGAAATACAAAGATTTTTTTACATGGTTTACAGGTGTGATGAAGAAGTAAGAGCATCCACCAAGTTTGTAATACACAGCTTCGCGTGTTGCAATTTGCGCCACCTCTGTAGTAAATGCAGCATGTGCTATTTTTACTACAGCCACCGTAGTTTGCCATTGTGGCATTTTCAATCCATGTCCTGTCTTTGGGTTACCACGTTGCAAATGCGAGCAAAACTTAAAACAATGGAACAGAAAAAATATTATTTAATACATGACATACTCATTCCAGGAGGAGGCACCATTCCGTTTCTGTTAAGTGTTCCACCCATTAACACCAGATTCATTTCATCCCCGGAACATTGAAACACCTCCACATACCGTTCACCCATATGCTTCTTGTGGCAGCCACCCTTACTTACGTCCAAACCAGCTTGAGAAGCTTTTTCAGGGGACAACAACTGAATAAAAGCATCGCCAGACGGACGTCCCTAATGAAAAGATTTTTTCTCATGTAAGTTTTTCGTATACGGTTCCATTGCAGAATTCTGCACACAGACTACACTGAATTAGCTTTATTTGAGAAGAAATAACGAACGTCAGTAAACAAGACTATGTATCTTTAGATGTCATCCAAATGGATAAAAATAAGCTCTGGAATAGTGCAATTAAAAGAAGACATATTTTAAAATATTTGTCACTTTGTATTGTATGAAGCTAGTTTAGGAATCTACTTCATAAAAATCGCAGGAATCGAGTGATAAACACAATTTACCTGTTGGTTGAGCACCATATGTATACCATGCGGAAGAATAAATGGTGACAGCTCCCCTAAAAATGCCATGATGTCTTCAATAGTTGCTGAATAGGGCATTCCACGCAAACTACATGCAAAAATAAGTTCATGTCGGCTTTTATGTAGCAGTAGAACAAAAACTGTGTCTATTGTACATACTAAACCGGTAATATTAGCCGTATTCATACAAAAATTTTTGTTTTCATTAGTTTAACGTAAAAGATTTAACTAATGTGTNATTTACCTGTTGGTTGAGCACCATATGTATACCATGCGGAAGAATAAATGGTGACAGCTCCCCTAAAAATGCCATGATGTCTTCAATAGTTGCTGAATAGGGCATTCCACGCAAACTGCACGCAAAAATAAGTTCATGTCGGCTTTTATGTAGCAGTAGAACAAAAACTGTGTCTATTGTACCTACTAAACCGGTAATATTAGCCGTATTCATGCAAAAATTTTTGCTTTCATCAGTTTAACGCATAAGATTTCTTCTGTTTATAAATGGCCTTGCGCTCAGCACAAATGGCCTTGCTTTCAACGGTATTTATTTATTGGCTATACTAATGTTTAAATATTTTTTTGTCTAAATTAGAATGGTATATTTTGCAAGTAAACTTTTAACTATTGTGTAAGTACAACTCATCTTACCGAATGCAATTGCGCACTGATCCCGGGTTAATCATGTTTTGCAGACCTTGGTTAACTTGAGCCGGTGTGTTAGTCAGTGACTGCTGTCCATTTGGTATTAAAGCAATCTGCATGGATGCAGGCATTGAAGTTAGAAGTGGGGACGTCATATGTCGGCTTAAAACCTGCAAAGATTCAAAATATTTAAAACTATACTGGTTTGGCACAAGAGCGCTGCGTCCTTTCACATAAACACTTCAGATTTTAAAATGCCCGGGGCGAGTGACACGTTACGCATGCGGAGGTAATACCAATAATCAAACCATCAACGTATCCGCCGATTTTGGACCGACGCGGGGTACAAAAATATTGTTAGGTGACATAATTTAACTATAATTGCGCAGTTAACATGATATTCAAAAAACGAACAATACTAAAATTTACTTAATATACGTCTTTGACTCTTTATGCCTTTTGATAGCACATTAGTTATCGAACACAAAATTCAACTTCATTTTTACTACAATGTGCTAAATGCACTACAATTGCTTGATCTATATTTGCAATTTCCCTACATTTAATATTTGCACGATTTTCTAATTAAAGTCATAGCGGACTATTTAAGTCAAGTCAAATAATGTTTTCTAAGCCACTTACTTAAAAATAACAAACAACAACTTTCGGAATCACAGTGAAGAAGCTACTTCCAAACTAACAGACAATTCACCCAGAAGGAAAACACCGCAGCACCAAAATTCACACCAACCGCTAACAGCACCAGCGCCTATATACAGTGTCCACAAAATCTTGTTGGACCTGCTTGCTTCAACCGATCTTATATAAAATCTACCTTTTTCTGACCTCTTGTACCTGGCTTCTTATCAAATAACCAAGCAACTTTCTCTGCACTTTTTCATTAGCAAGAGTAGAAGAGAAACAATCAGGTGCAGAACACACGACAGACCTACAATGCCCCGGGCGTAACATCTTTTATCGGCAGAGAGTAAATTTGAATAGAATCGCCAAGTTCTTACTCACTCGACGTCTAAGATAGGTCGGATCGTGCGAACAGTCTTAAAGTCCACTTAAACGTTGCTTTGTAACGATAATTACTGGACAGACGTACATTTTGGTCTGGCTAATTACGAATAATCACAGAACACTGCTTAAGCGTCGAGTTCGAATCACGCGCAACGACCTGCACATAATAACATTGAACGGTACAACGTTTCGTAACAAGGTTCGTTTTATCGTCTTTAAACTGTTTTCAATAATCCTGCAATAAAACAAGGGTTATTTTCTAAAATATGACGCAGATATACGGAAATTAAATTGTTTCACCTGTTGTACTTCAGCTGCCGTGCTTTTGAATATCTCCACGTATCTTTTTCCCAGCGTCTGTTTGTGTATGTTCAAGGCTTCGCTTGCAATCTACACCATAATAACCTCGTGAATACAGGTTTTACGCAAATCACTAGACTCAGGGATACTTGCAAGTTTTTTTTGAAAAAAACCACGTTTTCACAAAAACAAGTGGATGTAGTTTTATTTAAATTTGACTGATTACTGCGCACAACATTGATTTTATACCCAAGAATTTTCAGCCAAAACGTACAACATTGACATGAGACAAAAATATCTTTAATAACATTCGCTATAGCTAGATTTGTTTCTCGGTTTGGTAATGACGCTAGCTTAATTTGAAATGTTTTTAATTTCGTCCTTTAAATCCCGTTTTCGGACAGTTTAGTCTTGGTTGTGAAGAGAACAGATAGATTAATTTGGTTCTAAACCATTTGGAGGACTTGTGTTGCTAGAATATTACGCACCGTTTCATCAGTAAACAAAACAAAGGCGTCCCCCGTAAATCGGCCGTCAGCGTATTTCACGAACAACACGCCTTCCTCACCATGTGCTACCGGGGCGCCGTCACCGAAAAAGTCGATCTGCAAAAACACAACAAAAATGCCCAAAATAAAACAGCTATGCGTACTGAAATCCCGATATCGACAAGCATAGAAACGGGAAATTCCAGTTACTACAAAAAATCTGTTTAATCGACTTCTTCAGGTCGGTGGAATCCTGAATCGGTGTCTTTTGTTAATCAAAGCAAGCAACTTGGGTAAGTAACAGATGCCAGCTGCTGCAAATCACATGCACTTGCGGTTCACCAAAGATCACCGGCTGAAATAGTTTTATCGATAGAGTTTGATAAACTTACTATGTCCTGTGACGTCGTGCAGAACGGCAGTCCGCGCATGCGCACAATGGCGTCGCTCTCTTTGGACAGAAAATGGATCGCCTCACTAGATGTACCTGTGTAATACAGAATTAAACAGTTCTCCTGCAGTGCAGTACACTAGAAACCTACATACAATGTCTTACTCAACCTACATGCCGATATACGTCCGACTTACTACTGTAACCAAATCCCCCACACAGGAAGATGCTACTGCTGTGCACTGATTATATGCACAAAACTGAAAGAATATACTTGGCACATACGCAGTTACCTGTAGCAACTTTAAGAAATTCTTCAGCTGATGCTCTGTACACCTACAGATGAACAAGGCATGAAAAAGTCAACGAAAAATGACGACTGGTACATTGGTTGCTACCTACAACAGCAGTGCTGAAATACCCTTGCCATTAACAACTGCCATGCGTAATGTTTTTTATCACAGTTGTACCCTGAAACAACATTGCTATGATTTGATGCAACGCAGAATAGCTTTTAGTTGTAACAATGATACGATCTGACGTAGCTAAGAACGCACTGGCTGGCGAGAATACGACGTGTCGACGAGAGGCGCATTACATCCCTGTTTCGGATGCGTGCAAACTGATTCACGTTTCCTATTTGAAGGCATATGTCATCTGCCGCATTATTGCCTTATCGGTTAGACCTTTTCGTGGTTTGTATTGTTGTGGACAACACTGATTTTACCCATAGTCTATTGAGCGGCAGCAGGCTTTACGACAGAACATTTCAGCAATGCATGTGATTTTTAATTTTAGCATTATTAGCAAATAGTCCTAGTTTGCTTTACATAGGCGGCTGTAATTTGCTTTGTAAAATAAAATCAATAAGTGTTGTCTAGAGTTGTTTAAAACGCTTAAAATAACGGAACGAAAACGGGCTTAAAATTGCACAGTTTACAAAAATCTCGTTAAAAAATTTACCAAACAGGATAGAAAATGTTACATTAAAACTATCGGACTGAACTGAAACCGACAAGATATCCAATCACACGACTTTGAGGTAGCGTGTATCACAAAGCCAACTAAGCATAAGCAATACCAGATATCCACACCACACAACCCGTGCTCACCTCAATATATCGGTTTCCCATATAGTGCTTGTGACGGAGCAAAGCCAAATCCCTTTGCTCGACATTTTCAAACCTAACCAATGCCTCGCCGTTTCTACGACCCTGGGGATTCAGCACCAAAGCTGCCCCTCCCCTGCGTGGCCCCAAAGTGGACCAACGGACGGTAGACAAACGACGGGTATTGGCGTTGTTACGTGAAAACACGGCACCAAGTGAAACCACCCATTAGTGCAAAGTCGTAGAAAAATAAAGATGTTGGATCGTCCCCGTTTTGAAGCAACCACCGACGCCATAGGCCCCACCAGGAAAACACCACCGATAATATAAAGAAAAATAAAACAAAGAAATTGAAAACAGAGCCAAGTCAAATGAAGGTTTGCTTCGGGGATGGAACAAAACTGCAATTATCTGGCCGGACCAGATTTTAGCACTTTCAATTAAAGTTCAGGGTCTCAAACATATGCGTCTGTATTACTGCAAAGCTCGAAACGTTTGCAAAAACTAGAACTAGTTTTTAATCAAGTTTGGTTAATTACATAATAACCAACAGGAATTTAGTAACTGTGTTTCATGGAGTATTAAATTTCAAATTTACGATATATTAACTGTATTTTGCCCCATCCCCGATGAGAAAAACGGTTTTAGAAGCGTGTTAAGGTCCACTCCATCTCTATTTGTATTAGCTCTATGGATAGCCTATGACCAGAAACGTCTCAACCACCATTAGTTCACATTGAACTGAGCAATTGTGAAGTCACCATGTGCACCAGCCCATTTATTCCCAACTCACATGTAAACTTTATTCCTGCTAGACGGCGCTGTTGAGTAACAACTATTTATGCTCATATTTTGGGGATTTTCAGGGCCAAAAACTGTTCTTCTTCAATCTATACCGATTTATTTGTACTGTAGCTCACAAAAATAAATACTTCCTTTAACGTCCAGCTTAAAACTTTATCTCAAACTATTAGAGGGTTTCATCTTTAACGTTTATTATTCAAATTTAAAAAAACAATATAAGTTGTTATCTTACCGTGGTATATTAAGACCCTTGAAAAATTTTGCCACGTCATGGTCAGATGCTTGCCAAGGTAATCCCCTAGCCCGAACCACTGTGTCATCCATTATAACATCCGACGTCATGCTTAGTACAAAAAAACTTATGTGTTTGGACAATCTTATTAGTGATAGCACATGTGTGGTCGAAGAGCGATATCCAAAAAAACGTTAACAGTTATAAATTACTTCCAAAATTAAAATAAGTAATTTTAAAGTATAGGAAAATAAAAGAAAACACTAAAATAAATTAGAACAAAACAAATTAAACCTAAAAGTTCATCAAATCAACAAATATAAATGTAATTTGCCGCTTTTTAATTATTTTATTCCGTTTCATTTCATGTTCGCTTTGTTTTGCCATTTAATTTAAATTTTGTTCATGTTTTATAGTTGCGTGATGTTATCGTGAGTTAAACTCCTCTCTTTTTAATTTAATAATCATGCAGTCTTTAAATTTTAAATAAAAATGTTGGGATATGTCCGGTTACTTTTGCTCTTAAAACAGAAAAAATAACGCAAATAGTTGCTTTCAACTTTTGCACAAAAATCTGCTTACCAAGGTCCGGTTTCCAGTCTATCCACTATGCGTTCGGGAGATGTAAACAAGTAACCTGCGTTAAATGTAAAACCTTATAATTTATGCAACTTAAAAAATGCGTGTAAAGCGAGCCCAAACGATTGTTGCACGCGCCGTGGATGTACTCAGCCACAAGAACCATACAGTACATAATTAGATAAGAGAGTAAAATTTTGTTACTAAACGCTTTTTTGCCTGTTCGAAAATACATTTAAAAGCAATGTTGTGCAACAGGTGTACGTCGAACCAACTGAAACTCGAGAGATGAATGTTGTTTTCTGGACCAACAGCAGATAAATCTCATGATAAATATACTGGCTCAAGCGATATATAAAAGTTTCGGCAGTACATTATGCCATCATCAGTAATACCATGTATCTAGCATAGTGTACTTATTCCATGAATTCCATAGTGTACTTATAAACATATCTCTGTTTATTGTTCCTAACAATAGCTAGGTCCGCGCAAAATTGGACAAAAGACGCTTTAATTATAACAACGTTTTTTTTCCTTAAAAACAAAATTTATCCGGGGCTTTTGCTCTTCCGTCATCCAGTCGTGTATATGGTGCTTACCGTGCTGTTCTGATATCATAACTTGTATTACAGAACTCATTCGTCTCACGTGATCAACACCGAATGTTCCGAATTCGTCAACTCTAATGTTTAAGCCTTGGTTGATAAAATTAGTTAAGAACCTGTAATCGTTTACTCATTGTCGGGGTTTGTTATATATACAACTAATAAACCATACCAAAGTTGGCATCGAGACCCTACAACAAAATGAAAGCGTATACATTAATGAAGTAAATGACGAATATTGATATAAGACACTGATACTTTTTCTAAAATCATACTTTTCATCCTTTACAGTGATTTAATGCGAGATCGTTTTACTTGTGAAAATATAGATGCTGGCCAACAATGTGCACATTTAATCTATATTTCCCATAACTCTTGCCTGTAGGTCCAAAATAGTTGGGACAATACAGCTGGTATGACGTCGCCGGTGCACAAACATCGCATGTGACTTTTGCCACGTGTCTATGGGAAAAACGTACACACGTCGATTGAATAGGTTTGTTTGCTTAACTCCCTATAATTAGGGTGTTTACTCAAATATCTAACATACCCCGCTGCAAATCGTGCCATCATGTTAGCATCCGGGTTGTCTAGCAACTAACAATTTTGAAGCACCACTGAATGACTGTCTTGTTATGCCAAAACAGCTGTACTAAGCAAACAATTGATAGAAGCAACTATCGCCACTGATAGTCTTTCAGCGTTAACATTTTACGCCCCATCGTACCATAGATGGAGTCAAATAACAAAAGGATACAATTAAGCATGTCCGACACTGAAATGGGACCGATTAGCGTGTCTTGTTGTTCACCGCAGACTTCCATGTGATTCAAGCAGTTTTCGTAGCATTGACAGAATTCTTTCTTTAAATCGAAGAAGCTGAAAACACGAAGGGTAAAGTTTAATGTGCAAAGCTGTCTTAACACCATTTCGTTCCCACGTCAAAACCCACGCCCCCCAATCCTGCACCAGCTGAAACGATAAAGTTACATATCTTCAAAATTAACACTGCCAGGCGCGATTATGATTAAAGATGTAAATGTGTTCTTTTATAGCAGCCCTTTTTAAACTGTGTTAGTAGGACGTAAAAGTAGCAAACCGGTACCTGAAACAAAAATCTGGAAGTTTTGTTTCCCAGCGAACAGAGGTTGGCATTAGAACTTGTCGGAGGTGACACTGGCCGTCGGTGCAAAGAGTAAAGCTACAAGTCTTTCCTTGGTCGTTCAACTCATTTCGCAGTGTTTGCTCGAACTAAAATACACACAAACAAAGCAAGGGGAATGAGAAATGTTCACAGTTAAAATTTTAGATCACTTTGCTTTCATTCTGTGGGAGTGATTAAACTAAAAACGGTGCAGTCCTTTTTCACACAAATGAGGTAAAGCATTCACAACTTCAAAAAACTGTGGCGTTTCTTGATCCGCTTTGTTCACAATTATCAATGCAACCTACTAATATTTTACAATCGTACACATGCATTGGCAACTGCCATTCATAATTTTTCACATTTTATCCGGAGTTACCTGATGGATTGCATCTTCGAATGTTGGCGCGTTGCTCAACATATCTTCCGTTATCCCAGTAGAATCGCTCCATTCCTTCCTGATGCTGGTGTTGATTGATGGTTGAACATAAATATAATGTATATCGCCAGTCTAAAAGAAGTTTCAAAATAGACATGTTTATGTCCATTATTAGACATGCCAAAAAAAAACGTTTTCGACAGTAAATGAAAAACACACTTAATTGCGATGTCGCGAGAGGTACAACGGTATTTTTTCAGGTTTTCCAGTATTGCTTTTTTCAATCATGTAAATTTAATGTCACCAAAATTGACGTTGCACAGAATCTTACAAAGTCTAAGTTATGAAAAACAATCTTTGGAATAAAATTTTGTGATGTTTGTTTTACTTTGGTGCGGATTAACTTCGATGCATTTCAGGACAGTAGAACGGCGCACAACAGTTATGACGGCACAATGGCTTATTAAGGTGAAGGAACAACGCAACAATGAAATCATTTAGGCTCAAATAAACCTTTGTAGTTGGGGGATGATACAAGAAAGTCAAGTTATTAAACGTGAACCCTTTTCCTGGTTTAAGTGTTTGAGACTTATTTTTTCGTTTAGTATAAACCATTGCCGCCGGTACATAGGTGCAAGTGAGGGCAGATGCCCCCTCCCTGGAATTCCGAAGAATGTAGTTTATTAATTACATATGATTTAAAAAAATATCTTGAATGAAAAAATATGCGTGCATTAAGATTTGACTCCCTTGGAAAATTTTCTGTCAGCGCCCATGTATAAAACGCAGGTGAAAAGGTTTTTATTGTCACATGCAATTTGCACAATAACATGAATTTAATCGATTTAAATATTTTTTAAAACCTTTTGGCTAAAGTAGAGAAATACAGAGAAAACAAAAGTACCTGATTTTGATTTAAATCAATAAGTTGCCAAACTACCACCACCACGTCACTCTCATCGCTGCCTAACAATTCAGACGAACCNAAAGTAGAGAAATACAGAGAAAACAAAAGTACCTGATTTTGATTTAAATCAATAAGTTGCCAAACTACCACCACCACGTCACTCTCATCGCTGCCTAACAATTCAGACGAACCATTTCCTGTTGTTACGCAATGAAACAGCACCAGTATATCGCAATAATGCTGAGATGGCCTTACGCAACTGCCCTTCATCATAAATGATCTAGAAATTGTTTAAAATTATGTGACTCCCGCCGATAATGCATGTGCTACACTAAGTTAGTAGACCAACCAACTGGCTGTAACAATATTGTTGTAATATTGTGACTATCTACCGATACGTTTTTATGTCCGTGCCGATGCTCTTCTTGACTACTTGACAACACTCCACACAACTATTAACAGTAGCAGCAGCCGGTCACTGTTTTAACTGACTTACAAAACCTGTTGCTTGTTTAGTGAGCCTGGCGCTCATCGGCGCCTACAAGGTAAATTTTCCACGCACATACTGTAATTGCGAAGCGTGGAATCTCCTGCAAGTTGCGCATTCTCCAATCTCCCCAATGTCATTCCACTTAGTCATTCCACTGCTACATCACAGAATGATAAACTACCGTAACACGGTCATGTAGATTTACATTAATACCATTTTTATTTACTTACACTGCAATTATGTGCAACTGATTTAGGTAAAATAATAGCCTTAATTTCATTGTCAAGTTAATATATGTATTTTTCGCAGCGCCCCACTGATTAACATTTACTTTATGATTGTGACCAGGAATCGATTGAATTTACTCACAACAAACCAACATGATGTGGACTAATTTAACAAACATATATTATATCTGGCAAGTTTATGTGTGATTTGTCAAAGGACTGACAAAACCAACCACTGTAGTACTTTACAACTAACTAAAGTATATTCACATGTTGCAAGTATTTACAGCTTTGGTTGAAATGTGTTTTTTTACTGAACAAGTGATAAATTTGTGTTTTTTTAAACGCTTGCACACATAAGTTTGGGAGATTTCGTGCAAACAAAGTTATTAAAATGTCGTTGCTTCCTGCCTCTAGTGCAATAGTGAATCTAAGTTTGGCAAATACGCCACCCTCTGATGCCAAGCATAGTCAACAAGCTTGCATGGGAAACCGTAAAAAGCAATATTCCTGCAGCGAACGTTTCCGGAACGCTGTATCTCCACCGCCAAGCAACCGTTTTAGCACTTTGATTAGTTTTCCTGCCGATGTCGGGGAGCAGAGAGAGACCTAACACAATGCTTAGAGAGAGCTCAGAGCGGTACACAAGTCACAATTCTAAATTGCGCAAGGAAGGCGCATGGCGTTGGGCAGCACTCGGTGACACCAACAATATTGCTTGCCCACGAAAAAGCACAGGAAATAATTTATGGCGCCTGTGCATTATAACAAGCAAGTCTGACCAATTTCGAAATAGAACTAGTTGGCAGTTTCGTAAAGCCGTGCATTAGTAAGGTAGAATAAGGGAAACAGTAGCGGAATATACCTTGTTTTATGCTGACTTTCAAAAATCTAAATTGTTAGAAGACAAAACATACATTTCCTGGAACAGATAAAAGATAGTTAAGCGTCTCATAATTTTTCTGAATGTAGGCTATATCGTTCCTGTGTGTGATGTATTAATCTTGATTGGCGTCGTCAACAATTCCCTTCTTACATGGTCGACATTGGCCACATGAACGGCTTACTAACGACCTTTGTTCATTTAACCATGATTTAGCTTTCACAAAAATCAGTGTAAGCAGTGCATGAAAGCCGCATATAAATTCAGTCAGATGGAAGGGCGAAAGTCCCCAAACTTATTTTTTGCAACTTTTACGGTATTACCTTCTAATATCTCTCTTTTTCAAAGCCTCAACGGTGTCAATTGTTTAGCGAGAGATTGCACAATGCCAAGCACTTCACAAGCCGTGAAGCAATTAAGCTCTGTTGAATTCTTCAACAACTTTAACCTCAACTTAGTAGATTCGTGTTGCCCGTGGAACAATCGGCATTCCAGTATGTCTAGCGATCTGATATACAGTGTCGAATAACAGGGACAATAGATTATAACATGCGCCGCGTACGGGGCAAAAGCGCGCATAACGCAGAAATAATTATGGTCGGGGCACTGGAATGGACAAGCTCTCTGTTCGTGCCTGAGACCTATCCACTGCTCCGACTGGCTAAGTTTGTGTCTAAATTATTTGTGGTCGCCTAATGTTGTTAGTTGTTACTGCTGTACACCATCTGTACAGTCGCCTGCATGCTATAATAGTATTTGAATGAGGCCAGCCAGACGTGTGTTAGTTTGCTCATTGAGGGCGATTAGCAACAGAAATAGGAGTCTGTTTTTACAAGACCACAACTGAAGGATTTTGTTTGGTTTTATTGCATATCTGGAGCAGATTGTAAAAACGGTTACTGTATTTAAAAAAATGGTAATCCGGACTACATTATGCCATCATAACTGTATAGACTTTTGTAGACCGTACCAGACAGTGTAAGTGAAAAAAGTGAGGTGGGAGAGTGAGTGTGACCTTTACGTATTGAATAGTTAAACTTTGTCTAAATGTTTAATTATTTAATATTTCCAGGCAAGATTCTAGTTATGGATGCTCTTGACCTAAGTGTAGGCGAAAAAAAGAATCGAAGAAAAACCCAAATTCCACAACGAAGACAGAATCTAACGGAATCGTCACGGGCCATTGCGGACAGCACCATTGATGACATTAATGAAACAATGCTTAAAAACGAATCTGACAGCATTGACAGAAAAACTCTCGACACAGGAGACATTCGTAACTCTGGTGGAAACCTACGTGACACACAATCGATAGAAGATCCCGGGGAAATGTTGTTTCATGTCGTTGATGACGACATCAACTCAGAAACATCATCAATGTCACCAATGCTCGATGACTCAAGTAAACAAAGTTTGAAAAATGGTCGCCACATGCGTGACATTGCCATAGGTGGGATAAACTACCACGATCCACCTAAGGAATCCATCATGAATACAAGTATAGTCAAGAAATACCCAAATGCCAATGCATCTCTCAAAGACTATTGCGAGCGTTTAAACAAACGCAGTTTTCGGCCTTCTTTTACTGGAGTGAAAAGCAAGGACGACGTACAACCGATGGACACACCTGGCATCCCGGAACGAACCAAAAAGCAAAACCGTTGGGCATTTAACGTTTGGAGGGAGTGGGCAAGGAAGAGAAATTTTGTGGTAAAAGTTACATTTGTTTCAAAAAAATGACGCATTACTCGACAAAGCACCGACTGTTATTAGGCCACGATTGAATCCGCCTTTAAATGTCGACTCTACAAAGATGGAAAAGCCGACATAAACTGTTTTCGTTGCGTGACATTAAAATGCCACAACATACGCTGGCAAAAACTTGTTTTTTCATCAGCAAATGTGAACTCCTGATCAAATGTTTTGTTTAATTTTAGAGCTGCGGTTCTGGTGGCGAATACCAAGAAGTTCCATTGGATGTTGGAAAGGCCAGCGAATCGCAGTTAGACCACTGGCTGTCCAAGTTCGTGCAGGTAAACAAAAACACTTTTTGTTCTTAAGTTCTCAAAGCTGCATTTTGTATTTTAAAACTTGGTTTTTCATCGCATGATCCAATTTGCTGTTAATTTTATAGGCGCTTGAAATAAATTATGTTGGTCACACGTAAAGCAAAATAAATAAACCTGTCGTGTACTATCTAATAGGAGGTTCGACGAAAAGATGGCAACCCTTATCCACCTCATACATTAATGCAAATTGTGATGGGGATACAACGATACTTACGACAACAAGCTGGCAGGCCTTCGATATGTATCCTGGATCGAAGTAATCCGACTTACAGCAGTTTTCGAACGGTTCTAGATAGCAGGATAAAAGAACTTACAAATAACGGAGTGACCTCTTCCATTAAAAATGGCCGAAAAAACAGCAGTCTACAGCTCAACAGCAAGGTATTGTCTTCCAGTTCCATGCCACACTACCCAGAAGAGTCGGGTCTATGGGAAAGCGGCGTAATAGGACTAGACACAGCACTGGGATTATTAAATGCTGTGTTTTTTCATAACACTGTGTCGTTTGGGATTCGCACCATCGATGATCACTGGAACCTTAAAATGTGCCATTTTGAGGTTGGAATTTGTGGCGAGCAAACCTATGTGGAATTTGTTCCTTCAAAGGATCCTGTGTACGTCAACAGAGGGCTAACACAGGACAGACGCCTATACTCGGATCCGAAAAACTCGCGTTGTGCGGTTAACATTTTTCAAAAATATTTGTCTCTGGTTCCCAATGATGGCGCATTTTACAGACACCCACAGGAGCCTACTTTAGTTGACAGGTCTATTAGATTCTCTGATCAATGGATCGGAAAAAACCGGCTTCGGGCAATGATTAAGCACATTTTTGACACAACACGTTTGGATGGAGTTCAGCGGCACCATCACGGTCAAATTAACTGGCCGGTCGCAACACCTATGCTCAACCTTAACTCGTACGCTGCCCATAAAACGACAGGAGAACCAACGTTGTTAGGGAACAACATATATGATAGGTTAGCACAGGCAATGCTTCAATTGTCCAGGGCTACAAAACCAACAGGCGCATTTAGTCATAGTGATTCACACACCGGCCCTGCTACTCCTGTTGGCCCAAGTTCTGTGATGTCATCGTCTCCACGACTTTCCGACAATGAGGAATCAAAAGAGCAAAGTAATTCGTCAAGTTTGTCTAGAGCTCGAGGCAGCGCTGAGTTGCAGTTGGAAAACTATGATGTTCAATCAAAACGACTTCGAATGGAGATCGACCGTGATCAGCAGATTGAACTCTCTCGGCCATCATCTTCCGGAATTTCCCATGACAATAATGTGTTAGAAATATCGGTGCCGAAAATGATAACCAGTGTTGTAATCACCAAAGGGGGTTCCCGTGTTACTGTCGACCTTGATTAATTTGTCATTCTTAATTTTTTGTTTTTTCTTATTTGTGAATATCATCAGTTTTATTTCATCTGAGTATTGGAAACATAAAGTCTTCATACAATTTTGATTTTTGTGCATTTATCGCTGCTACTACAAAAATCAAATTAAATTTGTTTAAATTCTGCCCAAATTTGTAATTAATATTGCGTAACAATTTAATGTTTTGCCCCCATTTCAAAACTAAAGAATATCAATCGAAGATTATACAGAGCATAGGACCAATGGTTTTGAGAAAAGTTTTAGCATCCAACAAAAAAATTAAAACCAAACAGTTAAAATAAAGAAGTTCACAGTTGATCAAACTTAACTGATTCAAATCAAATCAACCACCTTTTTAAGACAACATCAAATCGCATCAAAGTAGGTTTATGCAAAATGTTAATTACGAAGGATCAACGGTTTCACTGCCGTATCAGAACGTAGTCTACCTACGACAGTTGATGTTGGTATTTAAACATTTTTTTACTTGTTAAGTCCTGATTTAAAATGCCTATTTATGTCTGAAGACCGTTGATACAACTACAACATAAGCTTCATTTATATCGATTTCCTTTATTGCTTAAGTTTTGCTACACCCACCCACAACGTTAAAGTGGTGCATCAACCGAGCCAAAAAAGTTCAGTCCAAAACCAAACATCAGGCTAAAAGACCGAACTGAGCTTAACCTTAAGAAGTCGCCCTAGTAAATGATTTAATTTTGAAGAGAATCGAAAGCAAAACGTTAATTACCGCTCAATGTAACCATAGATATTATAACCCAAATCTAAGGTTTTAAATGTATATGTTAGTTTTTTTGCCTAAAAACGAACTAATTAGTCCAGTTACAATTTCTTTACATTGATTATTAATTTTTTTTCCACACGAGTAAATTTTGTTTTTTAGTGTCGTTATAGACGCTAATAATCGAATAGGTTTCCTCAACTACAAAAATTAAATTAAATGGATTGGTTGAAAAACACGCTAGAATTTGTGTTAATTTTACATTTCAATGGGTTTTTACTAGTGTTTAAATTTTTTGTCGTTTCAATGTGCTTTGAAAACGGACAGTATGCAGAAATATTAGTTCAGGTACAAAATTTGCATGGCCACCTAGTGGTTAATTTACTTCCAGTCATGAAGTGCAAAACCTGCAGCCGCCCATATTTTGGGGCGTGAACCGTTACCTTATTTATTACAAACTTTTTTACATTTTGTGCATATTTGTTTTAATAAAGTTGTGGAAGATTGCCAGTATAGCTATGTCACAACAGAACTTAGTTGAGGAAATGTATGATATCATCAGACATCAGGATTCAGGAAACTTGCTGTATGGTAGATTACCAGATTGGATTCTCTAGTATTTTTTGACAAGATCTCAGGAGTTTACTGTTAATTTGTAGCTGTGCAGGCAGGTTGTGGGTAATTTGCATAACTGGAATATCTGTAAATTAGACAATATAGTTTGATATGAACACAATGTTAGGTTATTTTTTTGATTTGGTTAGGTCTCTGTTTTTCATATGAGTGTTTCGTATGTTTTTGCTTCTATTTTCTGCTACTAACAATTGAAAACAATATTTTCATGCATTACATCCAAATTGTGCATATCACACCGGCTTTTTTGCAACAAAAAGCAACATATACATTTTCATTTATTTTTTAAGGTTGGCCTGTGTTTATTACTTGACTAGAATGAAGAGTTATGTGTATTAGAATTACCACCAGGTTTGTATATAACCCTAGATGACAAATCATAAAACAGTTTAAAATGCAAATCCTGAAAAGTAAAGAAAACTTCTGATTGACATTTTTAAAGATGGATGTAAATACAACAGCAAAGATCCATTACAATGACTTGTGAGCTGCAGACAGTACATACTGTTTCGACCAATGGCCAATGTCGTGTCACCTGCTGCACTGATGAGACCTCACAGGTCGAAACAATGTGTACTCCCTGCAGTTATATGCAAATACATGTTGGAAAATGTTAAATATTGGGAAAAATCCACTTTGTTAAAAAAAACCATGATAAATATTTACATTCATTTTTAAAATCAATTCATTACTGTTTTGTGGTCTGGAACAAGTGTATATTTAAGGATTTTTATTGTTGGTATTAAATTACTAATGTGTGTCTGATTAGTGTACTAATGTTTATTTTAACAATGATTGGCATGACCTTGTGACAATGCAGTTGTTTCTCTCACCACTGACTTATTTGTGTTTGTCAAAATTATACTATGTGAATTAACATAATGACATTAGACTTTGTAACTCAATCGAAATTGCCAGATTTTGTCCTGAAATAATAAGTTAGTCTTTGACATAACAAAGTGTAGAAAAAATAATTTTTAAAATTAATCCGCTATATAGTTTTGTTATTGTCATCCAACAAAAAGCAATAAAATCGAATGCCCTGTTAGATCTGCAGTGGAACGTGTTTGCCAATGCAAGAAATTGTTTTGCCACCCGGTACCGTGAAAATACCAGTTATTCACTCAAGCGTGCGAACCCGCACCGCAGATAGCGCTTTAGTGTGTTTCGCATTTTGTGGCGGTTTGTTTCTGCGTTCGGACGTTTTTTTTGCTCACACTTCTCTGCTACACATCACATGCGCAATGTTTGACCGGTAATCAAATCCCGCGCCGGTTTACAAAGGCGTGAAACTATCGTCAAACTGTCAACCAGTACAGTACTTATCGTGTAAAAAAACTGGGAGTACAGTTGATTTTAATTTTCTTTTTTCTTTTTGTACGCTATCACTTTGTACATGCCAAGTTTCAAGGCCTAAACACTTCGCAAACACGTGAACACGCCCACTGAAAAAAGGGGCGATTTTAATTTTAGCAGTTCCAGGCTCATATTAGCTTTGTGAAATAGAAAAAGTCAAGTATTTGATGTGTTTGAAAGTAGCTGTTTGTGAGTCGCTACCAAATCGGGATAGCTTCCAGATTGCATTCATTTTATCAATGTGTGTCGTTTGAGATATGCTGACGTCATATCCGCAGTTACAGCGGTTTTAAGACCCTCCGACGCAGCTAATACATGATGACTGCAAGAAACTATCTGCATGTTTCCTGTAAAGCATAATCATTTTGTTGCGCACTGCAGATTAACAACATATTTGTGTGCTAAAGGCTAGGGGATTACATAGTAGTAGATATAGACACAGCTTTATGGTCGAAATTTCTGGAAGCTAATAAATCAAGATGGTGAACTTGGCGCTGAAAATTCTCATCAAACAGGCCAATGTCACCAAAACTATGCACTTCGATCCTGGCTGCATCGTGTACGATGCTTGCCGTATAATAAGGGAAAAGGCGCCTGAGGCTCAACGTGGTCAAGGTAAGTCAAGTAGGCTTGCCTTAAACTTGTTTTCTACTCGTACGGTTTTCTTCGCCAAATTAGCGCCGTGGTACAGTGACTGAAAGCAAAAAAATTTGTTTCGCGATAAGTTGATACTCAGTGCTGAGAAATTGTGACATTAACCATTCGTTGATCCGCTGAAAATTATTATTGGCTGTCTGAAAAACGTCTTTACCAAAGAGTGACGCAGTTTTGTCACGGTTTTTCCTTGCTGGCGCAATTCTTTCCTTTTTGCCTTATTTGGCATTCTCGTCAATGGCCTAGACTTCCCGAATAAATTTGGTGTGATCTTAAGTTTGGCTTGCGTCAACCATGTGCGCGGTATTACCGAATCTCGACATGTTTTTTTAAACACTGTTTTGTTTTACAGCCCAGGACTACAGCCTATTTCTGTCGGACAAGGATCCCAAAAAAGGGGTTTGGTTGGAATCGCGAAGGCCGCTCGAATACTATTTACTTCGAGATGGGGTATAAGCATACCAGAACAATATATCTTGGGAATGTTAAAAATCGCTAGTAGTTTACAAATCAAACATCCAATAGACAGCGCAATAAAACTGGCAAATGTCCAGTGCTCTGTTTGCATGCTGTGTAGTACTTTGGAAACTTTATTTTGACGAACATTCCTTCGACAAGGCCAACTGTGTCGTAAAACATCGGTGCTGATAAACAATGCAAATTTTAGTTTATGCCATGTACTGTGTTTTATAGAAACTTCCGCATATTGTTTATCGCGTCCTTCATGATGTGATAATAGATAAATGCCTTGAAAGCAGGTGTCCTTAAATAGTCGTTGCATGAATAGCNATCCCGCGCCGGTTTACAAAGGCGTGAAACTGTCGTCAAACTGTCAACCAGTACAGTACTTTTCATGTAAAAAAACTGGGCGTACAGTTGATTTTAATTTTCTTTTTTCTTTTTGTACGCTATCACTTTGTCCATGCCAAGTTTCAAGGCCTAAACACTTCGCAAACACGTGAACACGCCTACTGAAAAAAGGGGCGATTTTAATTTTAGCAGTTCCAGGCTCATATTAGCTTTATGAAATAGAAAAAGTCAAGTATTTGATGTGTTTGAAACTAGCTGTTTGTTAGTCGCTACCAAATCGGGATAGCTTCCAGATTGCATTCATTTTATCAATGTGTGTCGTTTGAGATATGCTGACGTCATATCCGCAGTTACAGCGGTTTTAAGACCCTCCGACGCAGCTAATACATGATGACTGCAAGAAACTATCTGCATGTTTCCTGTAAAGCATAATCATTTTGTTGCGCACTGCAGATTAACAACATATTTGTGTGCTAAAGGCTAGGGGATTACATAGTAGTAGATATAGACACAGCTTTATGGTCGAAATTTCTGGAAGCTAATAAATCAAGATGGTGAACTTGGCGCTGAAAATTCTCATCAAACAGGCCAATGTCACCAAAACTATGCACTTCGATCCTGGCTGCATCGTGTACGATGCTTGCCGTATAATAAGGGAAAAGGCGCCTGAGGCTCAACGTGGTCAAGGTAAGTCAAGTAGGCTTGCCTTAAACTTGTTTTCTACTCGTACGGTTTTCTTCGCCAAATTAGCGCCGTGGTACAGTGACTGAAAGCAAAAAAATTTGTTTCGCGATAAGTTGATACTCAGTGCTGAGAAATTGTGACATTAACCATTCGTTGATCCGCTGAAAATTATTATTGGCTGTCTGAAAAACGTCTTTACCAAAGAGTGACGCAGTTTTGTCACGGTTTTTCCTTGCTGGCGCAATTCTTTCCTTTTTGCCTTATTTGGCATTCTCGTCAATGGCCTAGACTTCCCGAATAAATTTGGTGTGATCTTAAGTTTGGCTTGCGTCAACCATGTGCGCGGTATTACCGAATCTCGACATGTTTTTTTAAACACTGTTTTGTTTTACAGCCCAGGACTACAGCCTATTTCTGTCGGACAAGGATCCCAAAAAAGGAGTTTGGTTGGAATCGCGAAGGCCGCTCGAATACTATTTACTTCGAGATGGGGTAAAGCATACCAGAACAATATATCTTGGGAATGTTAAAAATCGCTAGTAGTTTACAAATCAAACATCCAATAGGCAGCGCAATAAAACTGACAAATGTCCAGTGCTCTGTTTGCATGCTGTGTAGTACTTTGGAAACTTTATTTTGACGAACATTCCTTCGACAAGGCC
The DNA here is from genome assembly GCA_008931825.1 of Phallusia fumigata. Taxonomy (NCBI): domain Eukaryota; kingdom Metazoa; phylum Chordata; class Ascidiacea; order Phlebobranchia; family Ascidiidae; genus Phallusia; species Phallusia fumigata. Next base: position 49,478 of record QXVZ01032047.1, read on the forward strand.
AACTGTGTCGTAAAACATCGGTGCTGATAAACAATGCAAATTTTAGTTTATGCCATGTACTGTGTTTTATAGAAACTTCCGCATATTGTTTATCGCGTCCTTCATGATGTGATAATAGATAAATGCCTTGAAAGCAGGTGTCCTTAAATAGTCGTTGCATGAATAGCAGCACTATAAATGGACCGTATTTCATCCATCTTGTTCGTGATTCATTCGAGGCGATGCATAATCTACAACACAGATTTTGCTACGTTGTACCAATGTTACCGAAAATTAATTTCATGCTCGCCAAATTTTATCTTTAACACCTGCTTAAAAGGATTAAGTTACCAACCACGGGAAAAGCTAAACATCTTTTGGCAAAGGTAATGGCGCGGTTTTGTAACTCAATCGTTAACTGTGTTTTTTGCCAATTTTCGGCCCTTAATGAACAAATGTTTTGTCCGGATGTAATACGTTTACGTTTTGCAGGATATTTTAGAATACAAACAAAAGCAGCGGCCGTTGAAAATTCGCACGCTGGACGCATCAATCAAAACAGTTATGGTAGGTGGTAACTTCCAGTAGGTAGTAAAATGCTAGTAAACACATTTCCTTGAACTAATACTGATTGTGTACACAGATCGATGACAGCAACACTGTGGGACAATTAATGATCACAATCTGCACCCGACTTGGTGAGTAATCCATCTGACAACAGATTTATCCTTTTGGTTACTTACACCACACTCAAAGGGTGCTGTTTATGACAATCTCAGTTTTAATACAATTATGTTGCAAACGGAAAAAGGCAGACAACCACACATTGCTTCGCAACATCATTTCCGGTGTACACTGCCCCACTGCTCTTCACTTCCATATTTTGTAAGGCAGATGTTTTCTGATCAATACAATATTCAGCACCCAATGCTCTGAAACAAATAGGAAAACCCCCTGGTTCCACTTAATATTGATAAAGCATGGAAAGGTGGTGTCCCCCTTTTTGGTAAAACAACTAATGAGTTCCACGAAGTGAAACTATGCCTGCAAGTTCAATTTTTCAATGGTCATTTCTGCCTAAATGTTTTTAAATATTTGCTGATACATGTGTTGGGTACCAAAATGAGAATTCAAATCAAAATAAGTTGTACGATTACTTAGCTTTACACAACGCATTGTACAGGTGCTAATATATTTATATCTGCCATGATTTTTGTTTTTGATCATGCAGTTACATTTTTTAACTATCTTGGCCAACAACAAAGTAGCAACTGTTTGAACTTGTGCTTACCATGTAAGCAGATGTCAGCAATTAGTTTAAAAAAACTGAAATTGAAATTTATTTGGACTTTTTTCTTGTCTGGCTGGTAAATGTCTTTGTAATTGAGTGAACAGACATTGCTTTTTAAAATTTTTTGTCATAATAATTCAGGAATTGTAAACCATGAAGAGTATTCACTTGTCCGTGATGTTCCATTAGAAGAACAAAGTGTTGTGAAAAAAGTATGTAAATCATTTTTCCACAATTTTCATTAAAACATAAAGCAATAATGTTATTACTCTGTTGCAACAGGACACTGGTACTCTGCTTAGACCAGGAACTACGGACAGGAAATTCGAAACTTTGAAAAAAAAACTTCATACGGATGATGAATGTATGTTTATGTTGTGGTTCTCAGTTTCTACAATTTTATTTGTTTTGTGTTACTTTAAATAAGATATTATGCATATAATACAAAAGTTAAGGGGGCTGCAACTATTATTGGTCAACTCTGATTTGGATGTCCTTATTTAAACTCAATATTTTTATGAACACTAAGCGCTACTGACTTACCATAATTTGCTGTATTGCTGTTGTTATTAAATGTTGTGCATGATGCAAAATGGGAAATTTAGTGATTAAAATAAAATAATATTGTTTTGTTTCATTAGTAAATTGGCTGAACCATGGTCAAACGCTACGCGAACAAGGTGTTGAAGAAATTGAAACCCTCATTTTGCGACGAAAGTATTTTTACTCTGACCAGAATGTTGATTCCCGAGATCCCATTCAATTGAACCTTCTATATGTCCAGGTTGGCTACAGCTGGTCAGGGAAAATTACCTAAGTGTAAAATATAAGTAAAACCAATATTCTTAAAACTGTGATAAAATGGTAAAGTTGTTAAACAATATTCAAATTTGATGAAATCTTTTTTGACTTTTGGTTGGGTTATATTTATTTGCTTTATACCACCCTAATACCCCAAGTTGTTGCCATGCTTACGCACTAAGTCAAACTATTAATATCCAGATTAAAATTTGGACAGTTTGTAGAACATGCCATTGTGCTGCATCGAAGTCCCAAAGTTTGTAGATTGATTCATAGTGGTGTGTCATGCAGTTTATTAAATGTTATAATCACAAACTTTAAATGAAGTCAACAAAGCACTTAAAATTTGTTGTTATATGTATACATCTACTATGCCTACAATTTTTAACCCAATGCAAAATAGCTTGGTAAATATCCATTTTTAAATTGGGTCATGGTGTATGTGGAATGACCAGATGGTGAAATCCCCATCTTTTCTTTTTTTGCTGAAGCTGAATATTTTTGAATGCACTGAAACTGTTAAGTTGCTGCATATATATAATAGTTGCAAACTTTAAAAACCACCAAACAAAATAGCGCAAGTTTTTTTCTTTTCTATATCTTTCAACGCTTATCTTTTTATAGTCTAGAGATGGAATTATCAAAGGCCAATATCCGGTAAATGAAAAAGATGCCATGNATTCAGCACCCAATGCTCTGAAACAAATAGAAAAACCCCCTGGTTCCACTTATAATTGATAAAGCATGGAAAGGTGGGGTCCCTCTTTTTGGTAAAACAACTAATGAGTTCCACGAAGTGAAACTATGCCTGCAAGTTTTTCAATGGTCATTTCTGCCTAAATGTTTTTAAATATTTGCTGGTACATGTGTTGGGTACCAAAATGAGAATTCAAATCAAAATAAGTTGTACGATTACTTAGCTTTACACAACGCATTGTACAGGTGCTAATATATGTACATCTCCCATGATTTTTGTTTTTGATCATGCAGTTACATTTTGTAACTATCTTGGCCAACAACAAAGTAGCAATTGTTTGAACTTGTGCTTACCATGTAAGCAGATGTCAGCAATTAGTTTAAAAAAACTGAAATTAACCTTTTTTTGAAATTTATTTGGACTTTTTTCTTGTCTGGCTGGTAAATGTCTTTGAGTAAACAGACATTGCTTTTTAAAATTTTTTGTTACAATAATTCAGGAATTGTAAACCATGAAGAGTATTCACTTGTCCGTGATGTTCCATTAGAAGAACAAAGTGTTGTGAAAAAAGTATGTAGAGCATTTTTCCACAATTTTCATTAAAACATAAAGCAATAATGGTATTACTCTGTTGCAACAGGACACTGGTACTCTGCTTAGACCAGGAACTACGGACAGGAAATTCGAAACTTTGAAAAAAAAACTTCATACGGATGATGAATGTATGTTTATGTTGTGGTTCTCAGTTTCTACAATTTTATTTGTTTTGTGTTACTTTAAATAAGGTGTTATGCATATAATACAACAGTTAAGGGGGCTGCAACTACTATTGGTCAACTCTGATTTGGATGTCCTTATTTAAACTCAATATTTTTATGAACACTAAGCGCTACTGACTTACCATAATTTGCTGTATTGCTGTTGTTATTAAATGTTATGCATGATGCAAAATGGGAAATTTAGTGATTAAAATAAAATAATATTGTTTTGTTTCATTAGTAAATTGGCTGAACCATGGTCAAACGCTACGCGAACAAGGTGTTGAAGAAATTGAAACCCTCATTTTGCGACGAAAGTATTTTTACTCTGACCAGAATGTTGATTCCCGAGATCCCATTCAATTGAACCTTCTATATGTCCAGGTTGGCTACAGCTGGTCAGGGAAAATTACCTAAGTGTAAAATATAAGTAAAACCAATATTCTTAAAACTGTGATAAAATGGTAAAGTTGTTAAACAATATTCAAATTTGATGAAATCTTTTTTGACTTTTGGTTGGGTTATATTTATTTGCTTTATACCACCCTAATACCCCAAGTTGTTGCCATGCTTACGCACTAAGTCAAACTATTAATATCCAGATTAAAATTTGGACAGTTTGTAGAACATGCCATTGTGCTGCATCGAAGTCCCAAAGTTTGTAGATTGATTCATAGTGGTGTGTCATGCAGTTTATTAAATGTTATAATCACAAACTTTAAATGAAGTCAACAAAGCACTTAAAATTTGTTGTTATATGTATACATCTACTATGCCTACAATTTTTAACCCAATGCAAAATAGCTTGGTAAATATCCATTTTTAAATTGGGTCATGGTGTATGTGGAATGACCAGATGGTGAAATCCCCATCTTTTCTTTTTTTGCTGAAGCTGAATATTTTTGAATGCACTGAAACTGTTAAGTTGCTGCATATATATAATAGTTGCAAACTTTAAAAACCACCAAACAAAATAGCGCAAGTTTTTTTCTTTTCTATATCTTTCAACGCTTATCTTTTTATAGTCTAGAGATGGAATTATCAAAGGCCAATATCCGGTAAATGAAAAAGATGCCATGACATTTGCCGCACTGCAGTGTCAAATCCAACTGGGACCTCATGACGAAAAAAAGCACAAACCAGGATACATTGAGTAAGAAACCTAATTTTTGTTGTCAACTTTAATATTGCTCACTTTTGTCTTTTGCACATAGATTAAAAGACTTTCTTCCCAAGGAATATGTCAGAAGCAGAGGAATTGAAAAAAAGATTTTTGCAGAACACAAAGCACTTGACATGCTAAATGAAATTGAAGCAAAAGTGAAATACACTAAAAAGTGCAGGGCTTTAAAAACCTATGGGGTAACGTTCTTTCTTGTAAAGGTATGTCAACTAAAATTTATACCAAATCACCTAAAACCCTGCTGAAATAGGTCATTAAAAGTTTGTCTTCCAGTTTGCTGCAACTTTGGCCAAAGGTTTTTGTTTAAATGTTTCATTCCAAATCTAAATCTGATAATGCCTATCTGTTTATGCTTTCAACCCAATTATGTTAAAATTGTCAGGTAAAATAGGGATCCCTTGTGATACAGGTGTTGTAACAAAAGGAAATGTGGATAAAACTTTTTGAGGAATTGTAGCGTATGTGCATTGGCAATATGGAGCCACCCTTCGTGTTTTTGTTGGGATAGAGCTAGAAGAACCTTTATCATATGGGTTTGTATTCGCAGGAGAAAATGAAAGGCCGCAACAAGTTAGTGCCCCGCTTGTTGGGGGTGACTCGTGAATCAGTTATGCGGGTTGACGAAAGAACTAAAGACATGATCAAAGTTTGGCCACTAACATCTGTAAAACGATGGGCTGCATCACCAAAATCATTCACGCTTGTGAGTTTATGATCAAAAATTGATCAATAACTGAAATCTTTTGTTATTAAGTGAAAAAAAATCTGTTTTAGGATTTTGGAGATTATCAAGATGGATATTACAGTGTCCAAACAACAGAAGGTGACCAAATTGCCCAACTAATAGCAGGATACATTGATATTATATTAAAGAAAAGGCAAGCAAAGGACAATTATGGTGGTGATATGGATGAAGATGCTGCAATGCTCGAAGAAAATGTTACCCCTCATCGGTAAGTGTCAGTGTTTTTTTTGGGCTTGAAGAAAGTTTTATAATATTTTGCCGAGAAGACTAACACTTTTGTAAAAAACAACCACTGTTCTGTGTTGTCATGTTATTAGGTGTCCTGTTATGGCCTCTGGAACAGTGTTTTTAACCTTTTTCTTGCAGCTGTGGCCTACTCAACTTTACTTTACCAGAACTTTATTCTTTCAAAAAAAATTTTTCTGCAGTGCCCAGGTGGTAGCCATGCATGACAGTTCTGCTGGTCAATATCATTCTGGATCAGTTGCAATGCCTGGAGTAATTCGCAACTCGTCTGCCCACCCTGATTCTTACTCAATGGGAGCAATGCAACCCCCATCACAAGTCACAACTCACACCAATTTGTCATATGGAGGTCAACCATTGGTAAAATAACTTTTGTTTTATTTGATGCTTGTTATAAACCTAGGTTTGATGATTAGTTACATTGTGTTTTCTTCAACTTGGTTGTTTTTACACAAGTCCCCTTGCGTGAAGAAAACAAATATTGTTTTTAATATGTTTTCTTTAATTATGGGTCCCTTTTCCTGAAGGTGTATTTACCTGTAAAGCCCTAAAAGTTGATCGCTAAGCCTATGAGGTTTTTAAATTGGTTATTTTTATAATTAATAACTCAAAAGATTACATGAAACTTATTTAAAAATTCTGTGACGATTTTGACATGTATATGTCTAGATTGTTGCATAATCTTTAACTTTGCATGTGTGGGGACTGGGGACCCATATGTTTCTGTCAGCAAAAACAATGTTGCAGGTAGCTATGAATCCAATGTCAAATAATGTAATAAATAGATGTCCTTTCGAAATTGAGTGAGAGTGTATATGGAATGGCAATATGGTGAAAGCTATTTTTCTATTTTTTGTGTGTCCGACGCTGGTTTTTTCCTTACATGTTTTAATTTCTGGTTAGCTCACAATCCCCCCAATTAATTTCAAAAATAGCAAAATATATTTATTAAAGTAAGTCACGTAAAAAACTCTTATTTTGATAGTTAATACATTGTAAAGTATTTAAAAGTATTGTTTCTTCTAAAGGTTACCGCTATGGTTGCTTCAAATCAACCGATTGTTTAGTGTGGTTATAGATTTTAAATCAATCTTTGGACATGGAAAATATTATTGGCTTGATGTTAGAAATGATAAATTTGTCAGTCCAATAGAATCCAGATTAACCAAGGTTTACTGTGCTCTGTTTTTAGACTGCAGCACAGCAAGCATTTATGGGCAACATTGAGCATGGATTTAATGCATGTCGCGCAGCACACGAAGGTTTCAATAACAAAGCCCACCTTCCACCACTTGGCTCAGATGCTGTGAGTTAATATTCTAAAAATTCTACCAGTTCGTTATTTCCTGATTGGAGTTTCGTTGGTTGTTGGTTTACACTTCCTTAAGCAGCAATAGAGAAGTGTTTGTTTAGAAACAATAGTCATAAATATAGCCCAAATGCACTTTTGTAACCAACAAGTTATGCATTGCAACCAAAATACGTCCACCATGTACAAATCCTTGTGGAATACAGTTCTAATTTGTGGTTTTTAGACAATGTTTGGTGCACTGAGGTTGTGTTTATATTGCAGGCATCGAGACAGTGGAAGTTAAATGCAATTGAGGAAAATCGTCACAACATTCAGTCAAATCTCGCAGCTATCGATGCAGCAACAGCCACAGTGATAACAAAAACTGCAGGTAAAGTTTTCATCTTCATTTTATGAGGTGTTGTTGTTTCTAATGTTTGTTATACTTTAATACTTTGCTTGAATAGGTGATCCGGAAGGCACTAATTATACCACCGTAGGTTCGGCTGTTACAACAATTTCCTCTAATCTCACTGATTTAACAAATGGTCTCAGGCTTATGGCTGCGTTGCTAGACAATGAAAATGATTCTGATAGCCTAATGAAGGTATTATAAAGTTTTTATTCTTACTAAACCTATAATGTTCGTAACCTAGTTGATATTTTAACTTTATGAATTTTGGTTTGCATTTGATAACAGTGTTTTAGTTCTGCTTTTTCTTTTCCCAATTTTTCCAGTAATAATATGCCAAAATGTTTGCCACCAAGTATAAACCTAAAAACTACAATATTTCCACACACCTAGTGTTTGTATGTAGCATATTGTTAGTGCTGCCCATTATTGTTTTGTATTTGCAATTGTTTCTTGTAGGCTGCTCGAGATTTAACATCTGCAATAAATGACTTACTGAGGGCTGCACAACCTGACAGTGGTGAGCCACGACAAAATCTGCTCGGAGCAGCTGGAAAAGTTGGTGATGCAAGTCATGATATTCTGAAGTACATTGGAGAAGGTGGTGACGACAATTTTCAGGTATATAAAAACTAATTTACTAGGAAAGAAAATTTAATGTTTGGCTTCAATAAATAGTAATTGTACAAATTACATAACTATACAATAACTGTGCAAAGTGTACAGAATAAGGAAATAGGTATACACAACCAAATGAAGCAGTCTCCAACAACCAGTAGTAAATGTTTTTCAAACTAAATATTAAAGTTGAAACCTTGACACTGTTTCATTTTAAAAGTAGGCACTTTGAAATATTTATTGAAAACGTTTCAGTATCAGTCATTTGCTTTGCAGGACATATTAATGAACTTGGCCAAAGCTGTTGCTAATGCCACTGCAGCTCTGGTGTTGCAAGCCAGACAGGTTGCCAACAGAAGTGATGACCAAGGTACCAAGAATCAAGTAATTGCCAGCGCTACCCAGTGTGCACTATCCACATCGCAACTTGTCGCTTGTACAAAAGTAAGTTGGTGTTTTTCAAACCTATTCTTTGCAGTGCAGTAGCTTCCACATACTGTAGATCACCGAACAGTTAAACAATGTTTTTGTGTTAGCTTGTGGGCTATGTTTCAATTGTGTTCCAATATGCACAGGTTGTTGGACCAACAATTAGCAATCCATCCTGCCAGGAGCAGTTAATTGACGCAGCTCGTGAAGTATCTGAATCAGTCGATGGCTGTATTGATGTTACCAAGGTTGCTACATCTGATCCAAGCCTTATGGGAGCACTTGGTGATGCTGCTACCAATGTTGGCCGGGCTCTCAATGAGCTAATTAATCATATAAAACAGGTACAATGCAATGCTTTATCTAGGTCTGAGCAGATTGCCCACAACTAATTATAGTCTGTTGTGTTGAAGTGACAAATTTGGATTTTTAAAAGGATATTGTTGTGATGGGTAGCATGTTTGTTGACTTACAATGGGTAAAGAAAGTTCATTGGGCATAAAAGTAAACACCTGTAAAATCAGTTTATTTAATTGCATGTTTTAATCAAACATAGTTGATTTCACAACATACTTGTTAATGGGAATACATATTTTTGTTTGTTTCACAAGTGGAATGCCCACAACATTACTTATGTTGCAAACACATGGAATATTTTTTGTGAAAAAAAATTAATTGTATGCCTCTTTTCAGGGGTCTGTTGGATCTGATGGAAAATATGATGAACAATGTGAAATCATATTAAACGCAACTGACAAACTGTGTAACAGCATGGGCAATGCAGCTGTTATGGTAAAACAAGCAAGGCTACTTGGCCAGGTAAATAGGGGCAGGTGGATATTGGCATCAATGTATATGTGCTAACATTTTTTAATTTGCACAGACGACCTCCGATCTTGTGAACATGTTGAAGTTGGAAGCTGAACATGAATCTGATGATGATTGGAGAAAAAAATTACTGGGTGCGGCCAAACTGCTTGCTGATGCAACAGCTAAGATGGTGGAAGCTGCTAAGGTAAAAAAATTATTGGTCACATTATTGGTGTGCTGTTTGACAAACAAAGAAAAAACAACAAAAAATATTGTTTCCTAAACAGGGTCTTAAAATCTCATAAAAACATGTTTTAACATATCCCAGGGGGCGGCAAACAATCCACATGACTCTCAACAACAACAAAACCTAAAACTGGCTGCTGAAAACCTGCGTGCTGCCACCAATGCAGCAACACAAAATGCATTGAGAAAGAAGTTGGTGCATCGTTTAGAGGCAGCGGCTCGACAATCTGCTGTTGCAGCGACACAAACTATAGCTGCTGCCCATGCTGCTGAACCATTTAACACCAATAAAGCCAGTCAGAACCAGTTGATCGCACACAGCAAAGTATGAGTTGCTATGCAAATGAATGTATTATGTATGACCATGATGTAAACACCTTACAATGTTTTTGTTCACTGTTTGTGGGTGACAGTAATATACATAGAAACAGTAGCAATTACTTTCTTAAGTGGGTGAACTGTTTTTGGTGTTTTTTGTGGTTTACATATGTTTTGTTGCTATTTTGTAATGTCAACAGACTCTTCAACAAGAATATATTCCAAAACTTCTTCAAGGCATCCATGGAGCTTACCAAGATCCTGAAAATGCTGCAGCTCAACAAAATCTTATCACAGCCTCTAATGAATTTGTGCCGGTAAGGGCCATTTTTTAAATGATAATGTTAAAGTTGTTAAAAAACATGTGCAGATTGATGCAATTGGTAAAATGTCTCAATGTTAACCTAAAACTGGCAGGTATAAACTGATACTGGTGGTTTTATTACTCCCTTAAATGGTAGGCCTAACGACGCTATTTTCTTTTAGCCGGGAACAAAAATGGTTGGTTACTCGAAAGCTGTTGTCCCAACAGTTGTAGGTGGTGACCAAGCCACTGCACTACAACTCGCAGATTGTACCAAGAAACTTGCTTTGTCCATAGCTGAATTGAAATCAGCTGCTCTAAAGGTAAATGTCAATAAAATAAAATATAATAGGCAGCCATAAAAGTGTATTAATTTCAGTATTAGTATGGGTGCCTTAAAGGTGCACATATTGTTTTAACTCTGTTTTTTTCTGTCAATGTTAACAACCTAAGAACTGTATTTTAGTACTATGGGAAGCATTAAAATGCATTTTGGGAGTTTATGCCAAATAAGAATTTTTGCAATGATCGCAGATAGCCTGTTTTTGTTGGTTGTTTGAAGTTTTAAGCTGATAGCTTCAGTGGTTACTCTTACACATCCAAAAATGTATTTTCACCCCTTGCTGTTCTGCGCTGAACTCAAAACAACACAACACGAAGGGAGCGATTGACAGGATTACAAGCCATGAAATGCTGCAGTTGGTATCTGAACACTGCTTTACACATAAAGCAGGCTTACCTTCCAAACTGCTAGAAAAAGCTTGTGACAATTAGGCTGTGATTACATTTCTGTAGCCAAACTATGTTATAACTTGCTGTATCCCATGATGTGTAACAATAGCTCTGCTTCCATACAATTTCACTTAAGCTGATATTTTGTCTGTGTAAGAATTGTTTTTAATTTTACTGATAACCGAGAATGAATTAAACATATCTGAAATTGCAATAAACACAGTCAGTAATGATATAATATGCTTGTGTGACAATGAAGTTTATATACACGGAGTTTAAATAATGCTTTTGACATCGTTGGCATGGTGTTACAATGATTTGGTTGGATTCAACAATTATCTTCTTTCGTTGTAATTTCAGATCCAAATGTCAAACTGAGCATGCTGTATTAATACCAGTTAGCAAGAAAATTTGGGCATGAAATATATCTAATGTAGAAATAGTAAATGGTGTATGTGGCTTTAAGGGGTCCTTCTGTATGTGCAATTGCAGTATTGGGAACCCCACCCCAACTATTTTCAGAATTTTATCTGTTATATTTAAAGGCAGGTGAGNGAGCCATGAAATGCTGCAGTTGGTATCAGAACACTGCTTTATGCATAAAGCAGGCTTACCTTCCAAACTGCTAGAAAAAGCTTGTGACAATTAGGCTGTGATTGCATTTCAGTAGCCAAACTATGTTATAACTTGCTGTATCCCATGATGTGTAACAATAGCTCTGCTTCCATGCAATTTCACTTAAGCTAATATTTTTTCTGTGTAAGAGTTGTTTTTAATTTTACTGATATCCGAGAATGAATTAAACATAACTGAAATTGCAATAAACACAGTCAGTAATGATATAATATGCTTGTGTGACAATGAAGTTTATACACATGAAGTTTAAATAATGCTTTTGACATCGTTGGCATGGTGTTACAATGATTTGGTTGGATTCGACAATTATCTTCTTTCGTTGTAATTTCAGATCCAAATGTCAAACTGAGCATGCTTTATTAATACTAGTTAGCAAGAAAATTTGGGCATGAAATATATCTAATGTAGAAATAGTAAATGGTGTATGTGGCTTTAAGGGGTCCTTCTGTATATGCAATTGCAGTATTGGGAACCCCACCCCAACTATTTTCAAAATTTTATCTGTTATATTTAAAGGCAGGTGAGGTTTGTGGACCAAGTGGTATTGATGCTGCCTTGGAGACAGTTCATGCACTTGATCGTCAGCTTTCAGATTATTCAAATGATGCAAAAAGTGGAAGGCTTCAACCACTGCCAGGGCAAACCATGAAATCGTGTGCACATGACTTGGGTGCTACCTCCAAAACTGTTGGGGCATCTATGGCACAGTTACTAACTGCTGCTGCACAGGTTGGTATAAACCTGTTTAACTAAATTCTGGAAATATATTTGGCAAGCCTTTCGTTTATTTGATGTTTTTGACATGTTCAATTTTAGGATCGCAATTAGGTTTGATATCCTAGAAAATCCAGACACCAAAATCCCAGTATTTGGGTCTTTTTTCTAATCCAGCTTTCCAGGAAGATTTTCATTAAAATCACTGGATTTAAGTGATTCCTAAGGGTAATTGACTAGTGTAAAAAAGGGGAAATGGTAAATATTGAAAATATCATTTAAGCGGATGTCGTGTATGCGCAATAGCAATGTTATGAACACCACCCCTCAAAGGATACTGTTTGTATGTAGTTTTAATCATTTAATATAAGCAAAGACAATTTTAAATGTACAACCATATCCAATGGTTTGTTTTTCAATTGTTATGGCAATAGTCATTGAATAAATTATAGTTTCCTTTTTTTGATTTTCAAGTGATTTTGTTATTTTTGGTAAGTGCATTTTTTTATTTTAGGGTAATGAGGATTACACTGGTATGGCAGCTCGTGATACTGCCAACGCATTACGTACATTAGTAGCTGCAGCTCGTGGTGTGGCAGCAAATCTTCCAGACCTAGACTCACAACTTCACTTGCTCGAGACAAGTCGTGATGTAATGGACAAATCTGTAAATCTTATGCAAGAAGCAAAAGTTGCTGTTGAGGATCCGGAAAACCCTGAAAACAGACAAAGGCTTGCTCAGGTAAAAAAATCTTGTTGACAAATTATTTGAAAACTTTGGTTTCTGAAATACGCTAATTGGCCAGGTTTATAATCAAAAGGTTTGTTAAGTGGGTATACTTCTTTTTATGATAAGTGGTGACCTGGGTTTTATTTCTTAGAAACCACTGTTAGACAACTACATGCAGGTAAGGGGTTAGAAGTGACCATCACATGACAAGCTTTTAATATTTTTTAGGTTGCCAAAGCAGTTTCCCATGCGCTTAACAATTGCATTAACTGTTTACCCGGGCAACGAGATGTGGATGAAGCATTAAAAAATATCGCTGACAGCAGCAAAAGACTTCTGGCCGGACAAGTGAGTCAATTTTTTTTTGATGTGTTTAATGTTTTATGCAGCTTGGCCTTTTTTCTATCATCTCACTTCCTCTTTTGCATCATTTCTTTCATTTTTCTCACGCTTTACTTGCAAGCAGTTGCTGGATGAGGTTCTCATGCGTAACTTATCATATGCTCGCTTGCATGATGTTAAGCTTCAAGACAAGGTGATTTACACATATTTTGTCTTTTTCTCCATCTTCTTACAACCAACCTTACTTGCCCAACTTCTTGTACATGGGTCTTTCAATAACAGCAAATAATTTCCACTGTATTTTATGTCTGCAATAATTTATTTCTAAATCTGTTTTTATTCTAGTTTAGTTGTTTGTTGTTTGCAAGAAAACTTTGCTTCTAAGACCCCTATTCTTCTAGTTCCCAGCCACGACAGCCAACTTCCAGACAGCACAAACTCAGCTAAACAAAACAGCTGAAGAATTGAATATTGCTGCGAATGACCTTGTTGGGGCATCTCGTGGAACTCCTACTGAACTTGCTGCCTCCAGTTCAAACTATAATGAAAGATTCAATGATTTGCTAGATGCTGGGTTGAATGTTGCTGGACAATCAAGGGTGAGACTTTAGGTTTTGTGGACCCCATATACCTGCATTGTCAATCAGCAAAATAGTTAGTGTAAGTAGTTGAAGTTGCGACCCTTCCAAGGTGGAATACCTAGAAAGCTGTAAAATATTGTTCCAGCATACTTAATCTGGCATAACTTACCTGGCGGCAATTTTCTTCAATGGGAGATGTCAGGTTGGCAAATTTTCGATGTTAACAAATCATTTTGAAAGCAAGGTTGAACAAAACAGAACCAAACTAAATACGATTTATGAAGCAAAGACATTTTAACGCAATGTCTAGAAAAGTGTTGAATTACAATAACTGACAAGATCGATTTTTTTTACAAAAGGATAAAGAAGATCAAAACCAAGTTGTTGGAAATCTGAAAAGTATTTCAATGGCTTCCAGTAAACTTTTGCTTGCAGCTAAAGCATTATCAGCTGATCCTGGTGCACCTAATGCAAAGAACCAACTTGCTGCTGCTGCACGGTAAATTACCTCTATATTTGTGTGGTTTTGTGGGGCACTAAAGATGAAATGGCTTGTTTCTTTCAGGGCTGTTACTGAAAGTATCAACAATCTCATCACCCATTGCACACAAACAGCTCCTGGACAGAAGGAATGCGATAATGCATTGAGGCAACTTAAGGTTTGTTAAAATTTCTTTTTTATTCAGAAGTGCAAGTTTATGATTATAAATATTTTCGAAGATTTTATTTCCATAGTGGTAAATAGTAATAGATTGTTCTAAGTGTTTTTGTACCCCACATTTTTTTTTAATTTTTATGAATTTTCATATTTTAAACAAACTTATCACATGTGGTCCATGAAAGTTGTTGCAACTATATTAGAATCTTTTCAGCAAATTGAAGACCAACGCAACCTTTTGGCCCACAAAAATAAAATCGAATGATCTTTTTCTGATGTCTACTCTCAACTATTATAAACTTGATGACTTTTTGCAGACTGTGAAAGAAATGTTGCAAAATCCAAATGAGCCAGTGAATGACAGTTCATACTTTGATTGTTTGGAAAGTGTCATGGATAATTCTAAACTACTTGGTGAATCTATGAGTGGAATAACACAACATGCTCGAGCAAGTGAATTAGAAAGTTTTGGGGAAGCTGTTACTGCCACACAAAAATCACTGATTGGTTTAACTGAAGCTGCTGCCCAGGTGATATTTTGCTCTTTCTTGCTTATGTACCTTGGTACACAATAAACAAAATTACGCTTTAAACTTTCTGTCACAGGATATGTGCTTGAATACAAAATTTGTTTCTCTTTATTTTGGGTCCCCTTTCCGTGCACTCTGTTTATTTCTTGTTTTTTCCCTGCAGCTTGTCCATGCCCTATTGCCATTTGACGGATTTAGATGAAACTTTTACAACTGTTAGAAATGGTCATGGAGTTGTGGCATCTGTTTCATTTGACCCCATTGCCCCTAGGGTTACCCTGTTATCCCTCCCAAAATGAAATATTTTCCTACAGCTTGTCCCTGCACTTTTAGCATGAAATATTTGTCAAATTTGGATGAAACTCCTACAGCTGGTAGATATGGTCATGGTGATGCAGATCAGTTTTGTTTCACCCCATAGCCCCAGTGGTTATCCTCCTTGCCAGCTAAAATGGGTCAAATTATTAAACTAGTCCGAATTCTATAAAATATTCACAGTTTGTTATTCATGCTATTTTGGTGCATCAAACTAATATTTTGATGCCATGGCCCCAGTGGTTGCCCCACTTGCCCCCTAAAATGGGTAAAATTAGTAAACAATGTCCGAATTGGGTGAAATTTACATGGTTTGTAAAACAAGCCAGTGTGGGGTGTAGAATTGATAATTTAGTGCCACAGGCCCGGTTATTACCCCACTATCCACCAAAAATGGGTCAGATTATCAAAGAATGTTTGAATTGGATAAAATTTTCACAATTTGTAGAACATGCCATTGTGGTACATCAAATGCTGTGTTAAACCCTAAGCCACCGAAAGACCTACGAAACCTATAGGGTTTGTAGATTGGGCCACAGTGTTGTCATTCTGTTTTCACAGTTATTTTTATATTCACCAACTCAACAGATTATATAAAACCTATAAAAATATCTGCTACAATTTTGCATGTGTCTTGACAAATGCATAATCTACAACTTATGTTTCCTATGTTAAAAGTTGGTACAATGCAAAGTATTAAAAAGTATTTTGTGACTTTGGATTTACCTGGATTTACCCAGTTTTCACATTATTAATTTGATTTGTTTTAGGCTGCATACCTAGTTGGCATTGCTGATCCCAATAGCGAGGCTGGCACACAGGGATTGGTCGACCAAACACAATTTGCAAGAGCTAACCAGGCTATTCAAATGGCTTGCCAGAGTCTGATTGACCCATCCAGCAACCAAACTCAGGTATGTCGTACATTTTAATACATGCGTTATTATCCAGTTTTAGATCAGTGTTTTGCTTCAAAACCAATTATACTTTCAAAGAAATACATATGAACATAGGCGTCAATTCCTAGGGTGACAGAGGTAGTGCCATCCCATTGGAAATTTCTAGGGTGACAGCCATCATAAAACGTCTATGCTGTCACCCCAGAAGTTTCCAGGGTTCATTATTATATTCTTGCTTGGAAAACATACGTTGCTTGCACTGGCACAAGGGTTTTCTGAAGACTTGTTTGCACCAAACATGTGCGAAGCGAGTGACGCAATTTCTTTTTGATTAGTAAAGAATGCCGCTTGTGCGATATTCACCAATAATGTTAACAATAACAGATAATATAATAGTGCTGCGAACCAACAGGTGTACGTTGTGTAATTTGATCTTGTTTAACTTTCATGTGAGGCTCTGTGATTTTCTTTCAGAACTTGTTTCAAAACATGGTCATGACACAATAACTATTTTTTTTACAAATGAATTTACCAAATGTTTCTTTGCTTAATTTTTTGTTTCAAATCTAAAAATGACTAAACCATATTTACATAGCCACCAATTATTAATGACATGTGTGTTTTTGGACCCTTGCACTCATGCTTGCAGAAACAATTAGGTTTTGAAATGGTAAGGTAACCAATGTAGTTTAGGCATTAAACATGTACCCATTTTAAAAATAGGAAAGGGTATATGTGGAAAATATTGTTGGGGCTGAAGTGTTTGTGCTGTGGCAATATAGAATGCCACCCCTATAGCTTTATGTTGTAATGTAATACTCTGGCTTACCCTGTGTAAATTACCAAGAAGTTGTTACATGACATTGAAAATTATTCAGGTACTTTCTGCTGCCACAATTGTTGCCAAACACACATCAGCTTTGTGCAATGTGTGTCGAGTGGCGTCAAACAAAACCACAAATGCAGTCGCTCGAAAGCACTTTGTACAGTCAGCTAAAGAGGTTGCACATGCTACAGCCAATCTTGTACGCACAATTAAGGTATGGTATACATGAGGTTTTCTGCCAAATGCCACTTGTTTTGACTTATGGTTTGTGATTTAGGCTTTGGATGGAAACTTTTCTGAGGAAAATCGTGCAAATTGTGCTGAAGCAACAAAACCTTTGACTGATGCAGTGGAAAATCTCACAACATTTGCTTCCAACCCAGAATTTGCAAGTGTACCAGCTAAAATTAGTGATGAGGTAAAAACATTTTTATGTTCCACTTTCAAGGCAAGACATATTGTTTTCACTCTGTTTTTTCTCCTATCTGATGCATGTTTGTTTACATGTTGAAGTTGTACACCAACAACTTTTTACCTGAGGTTACCCATCGCTTGGCTGCATAGGCACAAGCTACAAAATTGATTTTTTGTTTGCCTAATGATATTTTTAAATTTTTTTATTGGTTCTTGTGACTTTATTCCGTACAATCGATAAGGAATTATCAAGAAGTTCACTTGTCAATTCCATGGGGTGAAATATTGGCCACCACTGGTGTAGCTAAGTACATTTTAAACAAAAACAATTTGGTTCTGCGCTTCACGTCTAAGCAAAGACCATGCCTAAAAAACCTAAGGTAGCCATGCCACTGGGCCACTGTGTAAATCATAAAACTGCTATCTATACAAATATATGTACATGTACAATCAATGCAAATAACAATGACCTTTCATTTTTGATGGTGTTAACTTAAATTAAAAAAAACAAATTGTTTTATAACTTCACCAATTAAAAGTCTTTAATCTCCATTGATATATTTAAAAAGGCACTCATGTTTCGGTTGATGATGGTAGCTGCTTGTAACTGAAGTCCATCGACATTGCTTTGTTTGTGATGTAACTATTCATGATACACTAATTATAGATAAAACTATTGCTATTGCTGTTTGAAACAGCGGAGCTGTCCTCACAAAGCATACAGATTGATTTAAGCAGTTGTGTCTTAGTTTTGTTTAAGCTAATTACTTTCAACAGGAGCTAACTAGTATGCAAGCACATCAAAAACCACCAGGTGGCATGTGGCCAGAAAAAGGTTGAGAATTACTGTTTTATACTGTTGACAATAATTTTACAGTTGTATTTTGGCTGAAACAAGTTGTATATTTTTTTTACCTGTATGTTTGTTTGCAGGCTCGACAAGCTCAGCGTCCAATCATTGAGTCTGGAAAGCAAATGTTGGAAAGTTCATGTGAGTTAATTAAAACTGCCAGGAAGTTGGCGAATAATCCCAAGGACCCACCGACATGGCAAGTTATGGCTGGACATTCACGAGTTGTGTCAGATTCCATCAAAAAACTTATTGCTAACATAAGGTATGCACACTACGAATGGCATTATGCTAAGTTAGTTTTTGACTGCTAACAACATCTGTCATTATAGAGACAATGCTCCTGGACAACAAGAATGTGATGAAGCGATTTCAACCATCAACGAATCAATAAAACATTTGAACAACGCTTCCTTGTCAGCAATGGACCAAAGTCTTCCTGTGAGAAGCGATAACACGATGAAAGGGTTCCAAGCAACGGTCAGTAACTTGATTTGTTTTAAAAATATTTTTAATAGTATATGAAACTGTTTAAAGGTTGTGGATACAGTGAACCAAATCAGTGCATGTGTTGATCCACTGGCAAATGCTGCGAAAGGTGATGCGGCTCAACTTGGCAGACAGGTTGGTTAAACGTTTTGACATTTTTACCATTAGTATACTATATAGGTTTCAAACAACAATTTGATTATCCAATTATTTATTCTTCTTGCCCTGTGGTCTGTTTGTCTTTATGGCACAACAACAGCTTTGCATCGCTTTAAGGCAGTGGTTCTTAACCTTTCTATTATAATTAGCCCCCAAGAAAGGCACATTACAAATTGATGTCACAGATGGTGTCAAGTGAATTGAAATATCAAATGAACACAAACTCTACATGCTAAAAAATTAAAAAAAATTAGTGCAGTTGAACCAAAAAATGACAACATCTTCTTAATAATGTCAATTTACCCCTTTCAGAGCAATTTCCCCCTGATTAAGAACCACTGATTTAACGTAATTAATCCCGTAATGCTCAGATACAAGATAAATGTTGCAGAACAAGATCGGCTGTTTTGGTTTTCATGAATGCATTTAAAGAAGCAGAACAAAATAATATGTTAAAATTTTTTATGTATCATGCTTATTGGAAATAACCCCAATATGAGGTTATTGCTTAGATGTGCAGTTTTAATCTGTGACCATCATTGTAACACAGGTTGCGCAAATTGCCAGTTACTTTGAACCACTTGCCAATGCGACGATTGGTGCCGCTTCCAATTCAGTCAATCATCAGCGACAAATGGACATACTTGATTACAGCAAAACATTAGCTGAATCTGCATTACAGTTGATGTATGCTGCTAAAGAAAGTGGAGGAAACCCTAAGGTAAAATAAGAAAATATTTACAAAGCATGAACACTTAGGTTATATACAACACATCAACTCTGTACTGTAATTAAAATTGGAGAAATAATAATATTATTTCCTCCTGATGAAATGTTATGAGACCCACAGACACTATTTTGTTTAGTTTTTGTAGTTTGCATGAATATATTTTAGTTGTGCATGCACATTTAAGTTTAATTTATCCTAATGTTATTTTACACAATCTGTTTTAGTTTTTTATCTGAAAAAAAAATGTTTTGCACATAAAATTTTTTTGTTTTGCAATGCATGTAATTTTTGGTTTCATGATTATTTTCTCAGTGAAAATTTTTGTTTTTCGTTATGTAAACAGGACCCGCAACTTCACATGCACAATAATTCAACTGGTGAATTTGTTCGTCACCAACCTAACCATCACATGCTGGTGTGTACCCTTGTGTTATGCTTCTGCTTGGGCTGGTTTTGTTTGGTTTTTATTTTTTTGAGTCTAAAAATGCCAGGTTAATGTTCATGCACTTACCTTAGTTGTAATAGACTCAGTAAGTCGTTTTGTTTGAATTGCAAGTTTACTTGATTTGATCTATAATGCAAATTTAATTTGTCTGTAAATGATGGCTCGATATGTTGTGTCTTTGAACTTTTAGGTTTATAGTAAGTCTATTTGATGCTCATGTGACAATAGCAGATTTGACTTGACTTGAGTTATCGTTTAAATAAGTTTACTGGTCTCAAATCCTATAACTAAATTAAAGATAAAAAAACATTTTGCTGATTTAGCTCAAGCCAGTGGTTTTTAAAATGGGGGGCATGCCCCTAAAAAGTTAACTAAACAACTACCAGTTACAACAAAATGGTGTTTCAATAATTGTTAAGTGTTAATCTTTGTTAAACTAATAGTGTACTATTACAGTCATTAGCTTCATTTTGTAACAATGACTGCATAACCCTAAAAAAAATTTGATTGCAAAGCCTGCATGACCTTTTGTTGCATGGACGGAAATCCATTAGGACTTACAAATTTAGGGTTCACAATACCGTTTTGTCCGGCTTTTTATGCTCTGGTATAAACTTAGATGTTGTTTGGAAGAAATAACTATCTTTCCGAAATGCATAGGCTTGAAATGCACAATAGGTTAAAAGGGACACCCAGGTATTTGCCGCCATCACTATTCTAGCTTAATCCTCAAGGGATAGGAGCTGGTCTGAAACTCTGGCATTTTTAGATTTTTGCATGAGAAATGTGACTAAGATTTTTATTTACTTTTAATTATTTTTGTGCTCTGTGGGTTTTTAATCTCCTTGTGTGCTATATAGATATAAAACTTAACTTGTTAATTCTCTTTAGCCTATCCACATATCGACAAGAAGATATAAGCAGGTTTACAAAGTCTTTGTGACAGTTTTTTTAGTTTCAATTATGTTGTGATATAATTCTGTCTCAACACATTTATTTTCTTAAAATAAGAAAGTTTGTGAAAAACTTAAAGGAAAATGTGCATGCCATAGAGTAGTATTCGTTGTGTGGAAAAATTTGAAATCAAAGTTTGATCTTGATTTTCATGATGATTGGGTTGTGTTATAATGTCTAATGACACAAATTTTTGTTTTATGTGCTCATATTATGGTGAGGGAAAGGAATTTATTGAAATATTGTAAATCAAAATTTATCAAAAAAACAAATTTAAAAATGGCTGCAACCTAGTGCCAGATAAAAAAAAACAAATCGAAAAACAATTTTATGAGATTGTTACCTTTCTAAAATAGTTTTGGTTTCCCTTTCATGAGGGGACATGTTTTGTTTTCACTCTGTTTTTTTTCTTTTGCCAAAGAGGGTTTGTTTACATGTTTTCATCACAAAAGAGCTGTTCAAATTTGTTTCAAATTGACCGTTTGATAGATCGGCATCTGAAGTTGTGCACTGACTGCTATTTACACCAGTTTACTGAGTGGTTGACCCACAGGCCCCCTAAAATTTTATATTTCAAAAATCTGACATGTTTATAGAAGTAAATGACCTAGGAGTTTTATTTTTTGATAGTCGGCACATTTCAAGCAATAAAATGCATTTTAAATGTGTGGGTTGCATTCACTTACTTTAAGCCTCCAAAATTTTTGCATTTGTTATATCACAGTTCCGTAACAGCAGCTCTGCTGCCATACATTTGCATATAAGCAGACATTGGGGCAAAATGATATTATTAAATTTATACTATAAACCCTAACCTGCATTAAAAAAAGGTCAATGAGAGTTTGTATTAGGTTTGGCTACATCACAGCCAAAGGTTACTTCAATTCAATCTCCAATGCAGTGCATTGGTTGGTATCAACCCACTGCTTTGTGTCTGACCATGCCATATTAACACTGCTTTGCACATGTGTATATGCTGCTGAAACAATTATATTACAAAATGCCCAAAAAATTAGGGACACAAGGTAGTGCATGTGATATATATGTATATATGTTGTAAAAATAGGAAATGGTGTATGTTGAAAATATCTTTTAGGGCAGGGTTTTTAGTATGTGTGCATTGGCAATATGAAGAATGCCACCCCTCTAGTATTTTTATATGTTTGTGGCACCTGTGTTGCTTTATCTTGACTTGAATTCTGTGTGTTTATTTTGGGAATAATTTTTGTTCGCTTTTAGATAATTACTACTAATGTGGATATATAATAAAAAAATAAATAAGTTTTTTGCTAGAAATCATATACAGCTAATGAAATACCTGGACATGAATCATGTTTTTATGTACTAAGTTTATTTACATTAAGTCAAACAAAGTCATGTTATCAAAGATTTAATTTATAAAATTAAAAGATATACAAATAGTACAATCTAGTGGGTATAACCCTTATCCAAGACAATAAATTCCTATCAATAATTCTTCATACTTTAAGCTTTTTGTTGGTATTGAAACTTCTTTTCTGTTAATTTTATCAGAGCAAATTTTTCAACTTTGTGACACAAGTCGCATAAGGTGCATAAAACACAACCAACAAGAAAAAATAATATGACTTCAGGCTGAAAATGCTCATGAGGCTGTGGATGAAGCTTGCGAAGCCACTAAAGAAGCTATTGAAGATTTGCTAAAGTCAGTTCAGGAAGCACCAGAAGCTCTTGTGTCTGGTATGGTTGATGACATCTCGTCAGCTGCTGATGTAAGTTTTTGATTATGGGGCTTCTCGCCAAATGAGACACATTGTTTTCACTCAGTTTGTCCTGTTTTTTTTCTTTTGTTACCTTGGAGCTTGTCCATGCCCTTTTGTCATGAAATGTTTTACGAATTAGGATGAAACTTTCCCACCTGTGAGATATAGTCATGACAGTATATCATCATTTTCATTGTGCGTTAATTGTGCATTAATTGCTGTGTTTTGCCTTATGGCCACAGAAAAGTAAAACTTGTTTTACACATCATAAGTGAAAAGTTTCTGTACATGTAGTGGTACAAGTGAATCAATAAATTATTCATGTTGGAGTTTTAACGTTGTCTGAATTGGATGATAGTGTAATACATTATAGTTTGGCGCACTGTGGGTTTTTTTTGATTTGCTTAACCCTATTGCCCTGGCCATTATCACAATAGCCTTCCTAAAGAACAACAAACTTGAAATATAGCTTGATTAATAATGGAACATAAGATACAAACTGGAAATATAGCTTAGCATAACTGCCAGAGCTTATTCTGGGGGGGGGGTGTTACTATCTGTGTGAATACAGCAATTGTTGAATCATTTGCATAAATTGTACTAACTAAATACACAAATCTTCCGGCTAGAAGTTTTTAAACCTGACAAATAATTGTTTGTTGTAGATTCTCAACAAGAACATTCAACCTGAGGACGATGACACTTTTGCCAACTACCAGAGTCGTATAATGAAACGGTGTAAAGCTATTGTGGTTGCCAGCAGTGATATGAATATCGCAATGAACAATGAACCCGACGACCTTGGCCCTCTTGCCAAAAAGGTCACTGGTGAATACACTGGCCTTGCCAATGATGGGGCAGTTGCCATGGCCCTTGCTGACTCAAAAGAAGTAAGATTGGTTTACAATGAACTAAGATTGGTTTTTACTTTTTTCCCTTATATTCCAGGTGAGTGACCACATCAAAAAGAGTATTCTTGAGTTAGGAGGAGCATGCAAAGATTTGGTCAATGCCTCAGGGTCAGTGCAAAGCAATCCAAGAGACATTCGTGGAAAGAAGGACTTAAAAGATGCTGGACGAAATATCAATGAGAAGGTTTGTTGGAACATCTTTTGCATCAGTAAACTATTAATTTAATTGCAATTAAGTGGTATATCCAAGCCTTGCTAAATACTTCTAAATTTTAGACACAGTAATTTTCTTTTCCCATGTAATGCTAGCAGTGATATTGGTTTTGTATTTAATGAGGTTAAATTGGAATTCTGCATGATTTTTCGGATTTCTTTGTAACCATGAATCAATAGACTTTATTCAGACATATAATTTTAACAGCTTTGCATAAAAAATATATCATATCTGTTAAATTAAAACTTTTTTCAGGTTTCCTACATTTTGTCATCACTGCAACAAGGCGGTCGTGGAACACAAGCATGTATAAATGCGCATACCCATGTGCAAGGGATTATTGGAGATCTTGATACAACTCTTATGTTTGTTTCATCTGGTGCACTCAATGCTGAATCTGACACCGAAAACTTTGCTGACTACAGGTGTTCTGTTAAACCAATTTCAAAAAGCAGATTTTTAAACAGTCTCAATGGTTGTATACATGGCAATGTCTATCAGACATGGGGCAATTGGTATTCAAATGTATTCGAATGCTTTTTGCTTTTGTTTAAAAATACACGATTACAATTTGAATAGTCAATGCTGATATTTAAAACACCTATTCACGAATACAAATACATGCGTCAATTTATTCGAAAACAGTTCGAATAGTTGAAGCTAAAATCCAAACAGACTATTCACAAATACGAATACTTGCACGGTGTCATTCGAATACCATTCAAATAGTTAATATTAAAATCGTAACGAAGTATTCACGAATACGAATATTCAACCGAATTTATTCGAATACAATTAGAATAGACGGTTATAAAATCGGACTCTCAACACCTATGCCCACCGGAGTATGTTAGGGGGGCTTTTTAAATGTGTTGTGCCTTTTTTGTTAAATAATCGTCTCAATTTTGTGAGATTTGGCAACTACGAATACTGATTGCAATTCATTCGAATAGATAGCCAGAAGAAATCCTACAACCATACGCGAATTGGATTACAACAAACTATTTATTCAAATACAATTCGAATTGCTGACCTTTAAAACCTATGTAACAATTCATGAATACGAATAAGCCTGTCAATTTATTCAAATATCATTTAAATTGTAAATTCACTCGAATTGTTGGCACCCAAAAACCACATAAATATTCATGAATATGAATACAACTAATCAAGTATTTGTAAAGTATTCGAATGCATGTAATGTGTATTCGACCCCATGTCTGATGTCTACACATGTGCACAATTTAGGTGGTTTTTGATCTTTTTTTGCAACATTGTTACACAGGGAGAAAATCCTTTCAACGGCAAAAGCATTAGTTGAAGACACAAAACAACTTGTTGCGGGTGCAGCTGGTGGACAGGAAAGACTAGCAGCCGCTGCACAATCTGCTTCATCTACTATCAATAAACTTGCTGATGTTGTGAAGCTTGGGGCTACTAGTCTCGGAGCTGATGACCCTGATACCCAAGTATGTATTTGTTGTAACACAAGAAATGTGCAATTTAAAGTTATTTGAAGTGAAAAACTTGCTCTTCTCAAGTGTGATGCGTTTATTCATGCTAAAATGTAAATGAAATGCTCCAACATGTTTAATGTTGAATATCTGCGTGGTTGTTAAAAAAAAAATATTAACCGACAATTGATTCCAGGTGATTTTGATCAACGCAGTGCGTGATGTTGCTTCAGCTTTGGGAGATCTCATTAATGCCACAAAAGATGCTGCTGGAAAATCATCATCTGACAGTGCAATGTTTCATCTCAAGGCTTCGGCAAAGGTTAGCAACCGAAAAGAATAATACCACTTGAAAAACAATTTTCTCGTATGAATATGAACATGTTAGTTTAAAGTAGTGGTTCCCAACCTTTCTTTTTCTGTGGCACCCTTTTTCTGAGACTTATGAATCTAGGCAATTTCAAATGCAACAATATTAAGTAAACTACCATTTTGCATTTTTATAATGAGTTATAGACATCAATCAAGTCAATCTATTTTGCAAGCATTTTTCACCGTCATACTTAGTAATACTTAACTTAATAGAAAAACAATTCTATTAAATTGTTTGCGGCATCCTTGGGTCCTGCAAATGACTTCCCGCCGTACCACGGCACCCCAGTTAGAAATCACTGGTTTAACGGGTTTAGCATCATTTTTTTCATTTTTGACCTTGTGTAACTACTCCACACCACACCTGCATAATTTTTTAATTTTTCATTTAAGAGGTAAACATCATAAATATTAACAGTGCTAAGCAACAAATGCTCGCATTAGCGTTTTCTGTCTTGTACTTGCCAGATTTGTTTCATGCAGTTAAATGTAAGAAACATTTTATTTTTCTCTCCAGGCAATGGTGACCAATGTGACGTCACTGCTTAAGACAGTAAAATCAGTTGAGGACGAAGCAGTGAAAGGACCACGAGCTATTGAACAAACAATCAACTCAATTAGACAAGAAGTCAAGGTAGGCTTGATATGACTGTGGGCATAATTTACACTACTCTGGTTGTAGTTTTGCATTTATTTAACGATTTGACCGAATTATGTAATTTTGCTCTAAATGTCCAATTTTAAATAACTTGCAAGTGTCTAATGTTGCAAATAATAATGATTTTCGTTTCATTGGGGAAAAACACTTTGTTGTGACACTGATATGACAAATGTTTTTCTGCTAAGATTTGGTTACGCTCGTTGTTTTTAACTGTTACCATCAACACTGGAAGTCAGCATAGATTTTTTTCAGATGTTGCAATCAGTTGAGGGAGAGGAGCGTCGTGCGTCACCCGAGGAACTGATACATGTTACAAAACCTATTACCAACGCCACAGCTAAAGCGGTTGCAGCTGGAAAATCTTGCAGACAGGATGACATGATGGTGTGTGCCAACATGGGAAGAAAAGCTGTCTTTGATATGATTCACATTTGCAGGGTAAGTTCGATTTAAATTTTGAAAACTGATCTACTATATTGTGTCACATTAAGTTAAGTGAGTTATATTTTTCGGTCGTGTGATTTGGCTTATCGCGGCAATGTTTCTTTTCTATTTAACTTCAATTTAACTTTACTTGTGATTGACAGGGTAATAGAGGTCAAGTTGTTTTGACAGCGATTCAGGTCTGGTCAGGCACTGAAATGTTTTCCTCATGTCTTAAGTCATGCCCCAACTCATAGCAAAATTTCCCTGAAAACATCAGTATAATCGAAACTCAATTCCTTTTCTGTAGGCTGCAGCAGCAACAACTGATGACAAAATGCAACAGCAAGACGCATTGAAAATGGGTCAAACTGTTGCTGAAACATATGCCAGTTTGCTCTCTAATGTCCTGGCAATTAGTCAACAACCTGGCAACAATGATCTGAAGAAGAAGCTTGTTCCTCTGTCGAAAAACGTGGCAACTTCTGTGAGCAACTTAGTTAGGTCGGGAGAGAGCATGAAAGGTAAGGTTTTAAATAGACTACACCAATGAGTTGATGACAATTGATCTTGTTCCGCCCATGACTCAAGACTAAGATGGTTAACTAACAGAATTGATAATCATATTACTATTTATTTCATCACCGTTATTGGTGGTTTTTGTTTTCTTTGTAAAATTGGGGCCGTTAAAAATTATAAGGGAAGACATTTCCAAACCCAATTTATTGCTACTCTTTATACATAAGATAACATTCTATTTTTGGTCAGGTTCCGATTGGGTGGATCCTAATGATCCAAATGTTATTGCTGAACAAGAACTTCTTGCTGCTGCTTCGTCTATTGAGGCTGCAGCTAAAAAGTTGGCTCAACTACGACCAAGAAAGAAACCCAAGGTTTTTAACGTTTTAGCTAAACGTTGCGCTTTGTTGCTAAACATGTAAAACATAAATAGGTAAAATATCCCCTATATTTAAATTTCCTTTATTTCTGATGCCGCATTTAGAGGAGAATGTGCTCGGGTCTGTTGTTGTAAACCTTGACTAAATGTGACTGTTGTTACACTGCAGCAAGCGGATGAAAGTCTGAATTTCGAGGAACAAATCTTAGAAGCTGCAAAGTCGATTGCCACAGCAACTACAGCTTTGGTGAAAGCTGCTTCGGCTGCACAGAAGGAACTTGTTTTGCAAGGAAAAGTGAGGTTTCTAACATAAGCTTGCAGTTTTGGGTGAACAAAACGTGAAAAGTGTTAGTGCTTTTGAGCGCAGCAATTTGCAGCAAGGCCTGTTGACCATCAAGTGGAAACAAATTTATGAAACTACTGAAACCCGAAACAACCCCAAACTTTCACAAACTCTTGTTCTGCAAACTTGCTAATTGTTTCACATGTAAACAAGCAGTTTTCTGTAGCAGTGGTACCACATCGATTATGGGTCATGCCCCACTTTTCACATTTTATTTGGGCCTAGGCCTTCGCCCCCACACTTTNGGGAAGACATTTCCAAACCCAATTTGTTGCTACTCTTCATACATAAGATAACATTCTATTTTTGGTCAGGTTCTGATTGGGTGGATCCTAATGATCCAAATGTTATTGCTGAACAAGAACTTCTTGCTGCTGCTTCCTCTATTGAGGCTGCAGCTAAAAAGTTGGCTCAACTACGACCAAGAAAGAAACCCAAGGTTTTTAACATTTTAGCTAAACGTTGCGCTTTGTTGCTAAACATGTAAAACATAAATGGGTAAAACATCCCCTATATTTAAATTTCCTTTATTTCTGATGCCGCATTTAAAGGAGAATGTGCTCGGGTCTGTTGTTGTAAACCTTGACTAAATGTGACTGTTGTTATACTACAGCAAGCGGATGAAAGTCTGAATTTCGAGGAACAAATCTTAGAAGCTGCAAAGTCGATTGCCACAGCAACTACAGCTTTGGTGAAAGCTGCTTCGGCTGCACAGAAGGAACTTGTTTTGCAAGGAAAAGTGAGGTTTCTAACATAAGCTTGCAGTTTTGGGTGAACAAAACGTGAAAAGTGTTAGTGCTTTTGAGCGCAGCAATTTGCAGCAAGGCCTGTTGACCATCAAGTGGAAACAAATTTATGAAACTACTGAAACCCGAAACAACCCCAAACTTTCACAAACTCTTGTTCTGCAAACTTGCTAATTGTTTCACATGTAAACAAGCAGTTTTCTGTAGCAGTGGTACCACATCGATTATGGGTCATGCCCCACTTTTCACATTTTATTTGGGCCTAGGCCTTCGCCCCCACACTTTGTTGACGGAGACAGTCCCTCTATTCCCCTCTATTTTTGTTCATATATTCAACCGAAATGTTCACATCCTACGAATACCCCACCACTCCACGTCGGGAATCACTGGTCTATAGCGACGTTGATTGCCAACCGTAACGATGCATATTTGTTTAACTCATATTTATTTAGGTTGGATCAGTTTCTACATCACGTCATGACGATGGTCAGTGGTCACAGGGTCTGATATCAGCTGCACAGATGGTGGCAAGTGCTACAGGAAATTTGTGTGAAGCTGCTAACCAGGCTGTACAAGGAGAGGCTAGTGAGGAATGGCTGGTAACGTCGGCAAAACAAGTTGCGTCGTCAACTGCTCAGCTTCTTGTAGCTTGCAAAGTGAAGGCTGATCCGAACAGTGAAAACATGAAGCGACTACAGGTATGTTAAGACGATTGAAGTACAGTTTGTACTGTTTTATGATTCCACCGTACTGAAAAGCCAACCCATTGTGGCAAAGCACAGCCTCTGAATTAAGAGTTGATTTGATAGATTTTGTTTTGAGATTTTGGGTTAGTGTACATAATTTGGCGATGTTTTCGTTCTTAACGACTACCTTACCCCAAGGCACCTAGTACATATGAGTAACACATGTAGTTAAGCACAACTTTTGCCACATCAAATTGTCCCCTATTTTTAACCGCNCCATCAAGTGGAAACAAATTTATGAAACTACTGAAACCCGAAACAACCCCAAACTTTCACAAACTCTTGTTCTGCAAACTTGCTAATTGTTTCACATGTGAACAAGCAGTTTTCTGTAGCAGTGGTATCACATCGATTATGGGTCATGCCCCACTTTTCACATTTTATTTGGGCCAAGGCCTTCGCCCCCACACTTTGTTGACGGAGACAGTCCCTCTATTCCCCTCTATTTTTGTTCATATATTCAACCGAAATGTTCACATCCTACGAATACCCCACCACTCCACGTCGGGAATCACTGGTCTATAGCGACGTTGATTGCCAACCGTAATGATGCATATTTGTTTAACTCATATTTATTTAGGTTGGATCAGTTTCTACATCACGTCATGACGATGGTCAGTGGTCACAGGGTCTGATATCAGCTGCACAGATGGTGGCAAGTGCTACAGGAAATTTGTGTGAAGCTGCTAACCAGGCTGTACAAGGAGAGGCTAGTGAGGAATGGCTGGTAACGTCGGCAAAACAAGTTGCGTCGTCAACTGCTCAGCTTCTTGTAGCTTGCAAAGTGAAGGCTGATCCGAACAGTGAAAACATGAAGCGACTACAGGTATGTTAAGACGATTGAAGTACAGTTTGTACTGTTTTATGATTCCACCGTACTGAAAAGCCAACCCATTGTGGCAAAGCACAGCCTCTGAATTAAGAGTTGATTTGATAGATTTTGTTTTGAGATTTTGGGTCAGTGTACATAATTTGGCGATGTTTTCGTTCTTAACGACTACCTTACCCCAAGGCACCTAGTACATGTGAGTAACACATGTAGTTAAGCACAACTTTTGCCACATCAAATTGTCCCCTATTTTTAACCGCCACATTGGAAATCTATCAGTGTCTGGATGACAGACAGTGGTTTTATTTACTTTATAGTACAAACATATCGAGTCACACAAATCTTATATTTGGGAACTCTTAACCTTTTTTCACCAACATAACTCCCAATATCTCACATCATTTGTTGTTAATGTCACCACATTTGATGTAAAAAGGTGGCAGGCAATGCTGTCAACAAAGCGACACAAATGTTAGTGGATTCGGCCAAAGACGCAGCTTTCCAAGACCAAGAGGAGGAAGAAGTTCAGTTAAAGGGTGGAGTAGTTGGCAGCATCGCACAAGAAATGCGTGCTATGGAAACTATCTTAGCCAAAGAGAAAGAACTGAAAGACGCCCAGGCCCGGTTAATGCACATCCGGAAAAAGAAATATCAAAACCCCAAATGAAAATTGAAAGACATCCTTCTTATTCATCAGTCATTTTATTTTGTATCAGTTGATGAGGATGAGATTAAGTTTGCTTGAACAGTTTTAGAAGCAAGTTTTATGTTGAGGATGAGATTAATTTCCTTTTCTTTGTAGTAAAGACTTTTCAGTTATCACCATCATTTAGCTTGAGCATGCCTTTTCGTCTGTAATATGTCGGAAGTTACCACCCAGTCCTTAATCGCAGGATTTGTGGACAATCATTTTAATCCTAAGTTGAAAAACCCTTTGACCCATTGCTTAAAATTTATGGATCTTATTTACCCTTAAGTCAGGACCGAACTGGTTAACAGCATTTAATTTTTTTTAATAACTGCATGGTTTTAATCAGGTTTTGTGACTGAATGCCTTTTAATTTTCTTTTTCTTTTATTTTTTCGTTATCCCAATTTTTGTTGTAAAATTGGATCTCCTTCGTAAATCAAACAAATGGGGATGGACAACCGCTTAGATCGCTGGAAATGCCGTCAAACATGCATCCGAAGACCTAGTTAAAGCTGCGTCTGAAGCAACCGGCTCTGACGAAGAGGTCGAGGTTGTCATCAACTCGCGGCTGGTGGGCGGTATAGCGCAAGAAATGATGGCGCAGGAAGAAATACTGCGCAAAGAACGTGAATTGCAATCCGCTCGCGAAAAATTGGCCCAAATCCGGAAAATGCGATACAAGGATGAGGACTCCGATTAAAAATCAACTGCCTGCAAAGGTTGAACGCAGGCTTGTCCGACTAAGATATGGTTGATTTGTGGGCATTGTGCCTTTAGTTGTGAAAAACTGCACTGCCTAAATGATGTTACACAAGTGTGTTTCATGATCAAAATACAAGCCGCAGTGTTAAAGCGCTTGTGGCAATGTTGTCTGCAATCTTTTACGTTTTGTTGTTTGCATTATTCCGCCTATCCACAATGTAATGTAAAAAGTAGTGTAATGTTAACCAACTTTATGATGCTCATTTTGTAGCAGCCCACCAAATGTTCCCAAAGCAAACGTTTACACGTCATTTGAACATGACCATTTGCTTGTACACAGCTAATATTGTAGCCTCTCTTCTAACATTTGTATGCAGATTACATCTTAAGCGTATGTACAAACCGTTTATTTGCCTGATAGCCTGGTGAACGTTTTCTTGTATTGCTTCCAATCGCATTGCCGAAAAATGCTCAGTTTAAAGTTGGGCATCTGAAAGCAAATCGCTAAAAAAACCTGTAAAGCAAGTATGTAAATGCCAACAAAGCTCATAAAAACTACGTAAACAGAACAAATAAACATAACGTCATGCTGTTTGTGTTTGGATCGGCAACTGCGGTGTGAAGTTGGCAGTTGGCGCCACGCTTGACAGCAAGTAACCCCAAAGGGCAGAGGTCGGCAACCTTTTGCAACAAAAGAGCCACGGGCCATATATTTTCAAGAGTAACCCACATAATGTACAACTTAGAGATTTTTTCCAATGGTAACCTACCTTGATATACAATTTAAAAATCTGACTTACTTTGCATTATAATTGCGTTCGACTGTCTGTCTGAAAATAAAAGCTACAGCAGCACAGGATCCAAAAAACTTGTTAAAATGAAAGCATTTTTGTGATTACTGATACATGGTTAATGTAACTTCATTACACAACGTATCTAGATTAGGGTTGTAAAACGTTACTTTAAGTTTAATACAGGACTGTAAGCTTTCATCTATCAGGCGTGAGGGATGTTTAAAACCAAATGCTTTCATGTTCACATAGCATTGGGAAGGAAATTTCATGTAGGATGTCGAACGCAATCAGTTAGGATCAAGGTTTTCACTTGTGCATTTGAGAAAGAGTCGCATTTTGGCGAGCACCATCTTTAAGATTACCTGTCAAGTTTTTAAACTTCGATACCCAGTTAGCTATATCAGTCAATTCGAACTCTGGTTGACCTGCAGATGCGAATGGAGTCATCAGTGATGGATCGACATCTAGAAGAGCAAGAATAATGTATTTTTTCCTTTCTAAAATCGCAGAATTAGTAAACCATCTTTGTACTTCACCTCGAAACAGCCACCGGACTTCGTTGTGCAGCCGCAGATCGTGCATTCAACTTCATCTATTAATGAACAGAACTGTCGCCATAATTTTGTTTACTATCCGAACAGTGGCGGCTCGTATATAGGCACTGTGGAATTGCAGCATACAATCAGTCCCCTTTTCTTCAATTCTTTCTTTATACTTGTACAAGTGCAATATTTAATCGTTTCGCTTAATGTCAGTTACCATCATGCCACTTGCGCACAAACAAGAATTCACTATGACGTCACAGCTAGCGGAATGCGAGGCTGAGAGCGAAAGGGAGCACTGTCGCTCAGGGTTGCCAGTTTCAGACTTGGACAACTAGATAATTCTAGTTGTCTAATTCAACAAATTAGAGCAAAATACCGATAATTCTAATTCTAATCTAATTTAGGAAAATCGAGTAATCTCTAATTTTAATTCTAATCTAATTTTCGGTTTTCCTAAAAACGCTACTTTGTCCAACGGCACTTTTTAGCATGTGATACAAGCACGTGTCTCTTGCATCCAAAACGCACAGGGCGATGTCACCAACAAGACTTAGCCACATTTCTTAAACCTATTTTTGTCATACTGGCCATTGTGACGAACAGTATCTAATGCGTACCGCTTCNAAGATTACCTGTCAAGTTTTTAAACTTCGATACCCAGTTAGCTATATCAGTCAATTCGAACTCTGGTTGACCTGCAGATGCGAATGGAGTCAAATTCATCAGTGATGGATCGACATCTAGAAGAGCAAGAATAATGTATTTTTATTCCTTTCTAAAATCACAGAATCAGTAAACCATCTTTGTACTTCACCTCGGAACAGCCACCGGACTTCGTTGTGCAGCCGCAGATCGTGCATTCAACTTCATCTATTAATGAACAGAACTGTCGCCATTATTTTGCTTACTATCCGAAAAGTGGCGGCTCGTATATAGGCACTGTGGAACTGCAGCATACAATCAGTCCCCTTTTCTTCAATTCTTTCTTTATACTTGTACAAGTGCAATATTTAATCGTTTCGCTTAATGTCAGTTACCATCATGCCACTTGCGCACAAACAAGAATCCACTGTGACTTCATAAAAGCCCAGGTTAAAAACACAAAATTCTTTCAATGGAATTGTGCACTTCACAGTTCCAGCTGCGTGTGTTTGGCTGATATGCGCATGCGCAGACAGCTAGCGGAATGCGAGGCTGAGAGCGAAAGGGAGCACTGTCCAGGGTTGCCAGTTTGGCCTTTTTACGGCCAAATTTCAGAAGTTTGGCCGAATTTTAAAGCCCTTTGCCGAATTTTTCTTTGATCATTGTTATGCAATGCAAAATCAAGTTAATTATTAGGGCAGTTGCTTGTGTCCATATACACACAAATCGCTTCTTATTTTACGTAGTTTTTTTTTCGTGTTGCGATTGTACATTTTGGGTGTTAAACAAGCTGTTTGCTGTTGAAAGTATAATTTGGCCGAATTTTCTGTGATTTGGCAGATTTTTGTGAGCCGTTTGGCCGAAATTTGAAATTTAAACCTGGCAACCCTGCTGTCGCTCTCGCAGTTGCTGATCTTGGCGGGGCGTGTTGGAAAAAGGTGGCGTTTTTGTACTCCGCGTGCGTTGTGCTTAAAACCGCTTACCATTTTAAGTTTCTGAATAAATTTTCTTTTTTATACCTGCTTAATTGTTTACTTTTACACAACGTTAAAAAAAAGGTTAAAAATATCTGGAGCAGCACCCCCACTAGTTTTAGCTACGAGCCGCCACTGTATCCGAATGACAAGATCCATAACATTCCAGCATTCAGGGGGAAATGTTTGGGCGCAAAATGTCTTTCAATGTAGAATGCAGTGAAATGTTAGCAACTCTATCAAATGACTTTACAATCCCCCGCCGTTTCCCTGTCCTAAATGGTGCCCCATCAGTGATCACCGACATCAGCAGGCGACGGAGTATGTCGGAGCAGGGTTTATGAGTTTTTTTTCGTTTAGTGAAAGTGTCAAATGAATCAAACACAAGCCCGGAAATAGAGCGACAAAACTCGAGTAAAGTCCACGACAAATTAAATTTAAACAAAAAACTCCACTTTGGGTGGAGAACTTAACACTGATCTGTTCATCATTGTATCACTGATGATGGCATGAGTGATTGCCGAAACGTTTGATGAATAAAGCATGTCGCTTTTAAGAACTATTTGGGCCAGTATACTTTTGATAGGACCACTTTGGGTGTTTTTGCAACAAAGCTATATAGGGTCCAGTTTGACGATAAAACAAGGTTATAAGTTGTAAAAAAATTCTAGCACCACGGAATTTACCACCTTTGAATAAAGGTCAGTGCAAATCGGCTACCAAATACAAAAAAATTAACCCAACGTAATAAAAAGACAGCCTTTCATATATCTACACGTTTTTGTGGCCTAACGCTCTACTCATTTTTGTGGTTGACGCGTTCGTGAAAATAAATGTTTCCCAAATGGCAAGCGAATGCAAAAATAAAATTGCCGATTACATAAAAATGTTACTTTTACTTCATAACCATCAGGTGGCGCCGTGCCGGGCTTTTTTCGTCGACCTCGCTGCTGATATTAAGACCTGTGACTTTCCAGTTTGTCGTCATCGTAGTTTTAGTGTAAAATGTCGCGAGGTGTTAGTTTGTTTCACTTTGCTTTAGTACTACAGTTTGTGCTGGTAAACTAGATTTTTTATTCGTAAGTTGGCTTATGTTTCTTCTGAGCTGGTCGTACATATGCAATCATAACACACACAAAACTTGTGATGTTTCCTGTTGTGGTTTTTATTATTTCCGTAATGGTGTTTAAAGTTAAAATGTTATTAAAATATAATATTTTATGTAGTGCACAAAATTGTGTGTAGTAATTTGTAGTAGTCTAGATTTTTTGGCAAATTACTTAAAACCTAAAGGGCACTTTACATTTGTAAAAAATTAAGCAACGTTTGTAGTGTCTAATTCAGGCAAGATAAATGCCTGGTTTCCACACAACTTTTCGACTAAAACACTTTTGGATCTCTTTTTCGTGACATGGGCCAAGAATAAACCATCATCAAAACAAAGTTAATAACCAATATCATTGGCTTTGTGGTGTATATATGTACTATAAAGCAGCTTATCTTAAACAGCAAATTTGTAGGATGTTTTAAAATTATCAGCTGATCTAAATTATTAATTAGTACACACATGCTGCATACTAAACATTCAGATTTGTTGTGGCAGTTTGGTGCCCTGCAATATGGTGTTACGTTGATTTTGAATTACCTGTGGCTTGTTAACTTCAGTCCCACCCAGTGGGTATTGATAGCCTAATCATGCACCACAAGTTGCGTACTTTGCATAAAAATGGGGTACCTTTAAAGTTAGTTAAAGAACCATAACATGTTTCACATTATGCTAAAAGCAATTTGTTATTGTT
Organism: Phallusia fumigata; assembly: GCA_008931825.1. Lineage (NCBI taxonomy): Eukaryota > Metazoa > Chordata > Ascidiacea > Phlebobranchia > Ascidiidae > Phallusia > Phallusia fumigata. Next base: position 86,095 of record QXVZ01032047.1, read on the forward strand.
GTGTATTCATTGAAACAGCAAATAATAATATTAGTAATTGTTTACTGAATAACTTGATGTTTTGTGGTTAAACTTGAACCTTGATTTTCAAAACTTATCTGGTACATTCTTGCATATTTGGGATGTGAGGCATCAATAAACCAAGTAGTCTTTTGAACCAATGCTGTAAATTCCTAAAAATTTAAAACATGTTGGAAACTGAAATTTATAACAAATCATTCATCCAATCTCCTGATAAATGGAGTTCACACAATTTGACACAAAAATGCTGTGAACAGATTTTTTCTATGTGTTTTACCCCATTATGTAGGTTTGCAAATATTGTTTTTTTCTTACCTTTTTTGAAGCTGTTTTGTTGTAAAGTTTTTGGACCTACCATAATTTTGTTTATCCGAATGCCATGCCAAACAGACATAATATAACTTAAGTAATCCAGATTAATAAGAATTGTGTTTTCTGGCTTTGTTTCCTTAATTTAGGAAATGGACTTGACTTACTTTGTATTGTCAGTTAAGCTTAAGTAAATAAACATTTTTATGTGGATATAATTTGATGAAATGAATGTAGTATGAGTTTTGATGATGGCGTTCAGTAGGAGAATTGGGAAGCGTAGTTTGTTTAATAATTTCCTGTGTTAAGAAGTTGTCCAGGAAACTGCGGTAGGCAATTCATCGCAGTTAATTTTCTTTAAAATACAGCAAGGTCATTGCTTGTTGGTTTTTTGTCACATCATTTCTCCTATAAGGTCACTTAATATGTTGCTTTGTGCGCAGATTTTTTTGCTCTTTAGTTCATGTTTGAATACAAATGTTTTCTCCTAAAAGTGCACCTGAAAACAATCCCCATGCAAGTGGTTTCAAACCATTTGTAGAACCAGGTAGGTGACTGAATTTTGAGTTTTCAACATCCACAATAAAATTACTGCTCAAGTGGTTTTAAGTCTCTTGGTATACTTTACTTCCAATATCAAATAAAAGGTCCACCTGTACAAATATTCTTTTTGCCTTGTGTTTACCATTTTTTCTAGTTCGCTGGGTCTGATAAAGCAAAGATTGATAGGCTTTTGTAAACAAGGTTTCAAAGCTTTTAATTAACTGAAAAACGTTTATTCTAAGCAGGTTGGAACCCTTCCTCAAGTTCAGGACGAAACTTCACTTCACCGAATGTAAGTTAAACTTAATTTGTGTGTAAAGTTAATTTGATGCTGCACAATCAAAGTTAGTTGATGTGGTGCAATGCTGTTGTTGACACAAAGACCTAAAATGTGTTTGTATCCTGTTGTTTTTGTGCTGCAAAAAATGGGACGGAAATACCTTCTGTAAATCTGTAGTTTTGAACTTTGAAGGGTGATATTTTTTTGTATTTTATGTAGACATACCCCAATCCAGTAAGCAATGTGTCAGTAAGGAGTCCAAATGTAGTGGTGGGTCAACCTGGAGGTCCATGTGGTAAGTTGGTGTTGTACCCTAATAATTTACCCAAACATGCTTGTAGTGAGTCTATTAGCAAGCTTTATTGACACATTTTGGACAACTTTAAGTCAATGATTGAAAAGAAAAAACATAGAAAACAATGTACAATATTAGGTGGACATAACAAACCAGTTCAAAATATGCATTCATACAATTTATTAAAAAACATGTCCAAAGTTAAAAACACAAGCTGTCTTGTTAAAGTCGGATTTGTCTTAGTATGGCGATGTTTGATTAGCTCTAACACACCGTGGCACATTTCCGGAAAGCTGAAACGTCGTCCTAATTACGCTGAGAATTAAATCACCCATCAAGCAACCGGGCATTAAGTGCGAACGCTTTGCGTCAACCTCCATTGAATTTTCGCAGTTCGACAAAGCAGGCCACTTAAAAGGTGTGAAACGTACATAATATCACGCCGCACGTCTTTGTATTAGGTTTCTTCGGGCTTGTCCATTTAATGCCCTAAAGCTATTTGTGTGATGGTAAAAATGGTTTGGAGTCAACAGGAATCCTTTGATTGCCCGATCATTAAGGTCTTGTAAACGCTAGGATTAGTAGTTTTGGCTTACATCCGATAGTTTAATTTTCTTAACTAACTAGGGAAATTGTCGATATATCCAACCTATTCTTTAAAGCCACTGTTTAGCAAGCTATCTTGGCAAAAGATTTTCAACTTGGTCCAATAATCAAAGTTTGCAAACTATTTTAAAAAGGCGCCTCCCTTGAGACGTGGCGCAATCTTCAGTTTGTTCCATCGCACCTGTCGATGAGGCGACCAGTGTTTGCCTATGATTGCCGAAGTAAGGCAACGTTTTGTAAATAGGCGAAAGCAATTCTATTATTATTTGTAGGCAAACAATCTGGGAATTCAGGAATATATCCGTATCCGACTGAAACACCGGTGAGTGCTTGTATTGTTTTTTTATTACTAGAACGTAAACTTTCCCACTTGCCGATTACATTCTTTTTTTGGAAACTGTAATAATGAATCATATGGAGACGTTTGTAATTGGACACGTTTGTGAACCGACATTGAGCGTGCATGTAAACCAAATAACTTATGTTATGATTGTGACCAGTGTTTGACGTGTCGATGCAAACAACTGTTAATAATTTCAAAGAAATGTGGTCGGTAGTAACAATAAGAGCACCCTAGGGTCGACTTTTGGTCGCTTTGTTATTGAGTGTAGACTGTCATTCTTCATCGAGTTTACCGGAAACCGTCCTCGCGAGAAAATAGCCACCTTTTTGCTACACTCAATACTTCGGACAAACCTGGCCGCGATCAAACAATGTTTTAGCCGTAATAGCGTCGTGTATGATGTTCCTGTGGGTTATGGCTCTGTTTTCATTTTTTTCTGTGCAATGTTGGTCCGCAGTGACGTGAAAATATTTCGCGAATTAGTAAATAGCTCTTATCACCGTGTAGTAGTCTTATCGAACAATTGTTAAAGAAACTCTGGCGATGTTCTCGCAAGGCAGATGGTGCCGCGCTAGGAGCAATAGAGAAAGAAAAAACTCTTTGTTTACGCTTGGATGAGCAACCACACAGTCGAATAGAGCGACTCATTGTGATGTTTTGCTCCTAATTGTTCTCTTCTATTCTCTGGCGCTCGTTGCTTTAAAGTCACTGTTTTACTTTACCTCGTGGCAAGGAAAAAGGCTGAAGCACGCACGGGGCTCTTATAAACTCCAATTCAGCACGTGTCATGTTTTTGATAAATTACTCATAAAAATACTTTTTTGCCGTTTTAAAAATGTTGGTTCACTGTTGCGATATTCATCAACTAAAAACATTCTAAACAAAAGATTTGACAGAAAATAATACAAAAAACACTAAAATGAAATGTAATTTTTTATGATGGTAATATTTTTGACAATGACTGTGACAACAATCTTAAATATGTTTGTTTCTATTTGGGCGAACAATTTATTCTGTTGCGTTTAATGCATGGTGTGTGTTTGTTACCCTATTATAATAGTACACACAATTTTGGCAGGCAAATACAATGTTAAATGTGCAACGACCCAGCAATTCCTCACCCAATAGCAGCAACAACAATAATAATCCCTACTCAAACAAACGGCGGCAACATGACTTAGCAACATGTAAGTTTTGTTACTGGTTTTATTTTAATTTTGTCAAAAAAACGTTCTTTTCTATATTATGGTTGAGGATAAATTTTTGTTCATTTTTATTAGCTGCCAAGCGTTATGCTTCTGCACCAATTAGAGAAGAAAACTATCCTGGTTACAACTATCCCGCAACACCAGGTGAAACCTTCTTATTCTTCTCTTTTTGAAATAAAAAGTAGAAATCTGAAACACAAGTTGTCCAGCTTTGGACAAAATTTGCTGTTATAATGTTGCAAACAATTAATGTTTACGAAAAATTGTGTTGTTGTGAAATCAGCATGAACATTCTGAAAGAAAAAAATGACAAAGTGCAAACTTAACCAAAACTTGTAAAACTGTCGAAAAACTTATGACCAATAACTTGTGTTCTGTTCTGATTGTTACAATATACACAAATCACTGCAAAACAAATATTCGACACTTTTTTTTATAACCCATTGTTAATTCTAGTTAATATGTAATAAATTTCATTTAAAAATTTGATTACAGGTGCAAGTAGTCAAGAATGGCTGTACCCAAATACAGATGGGAGGCAATCAACTTTCGGTTCGTCTTCAACTGAACCTGTGGTTTGTTTTCCTGATACAACCAATATTTTAAAACTGCATTGCCAACAAGACAATTCATATTTTAGGGCTACCCACAATCTGTTCACCAACAGGGAGTTCACCATTCATCCTACTCCTATGCTAATCCTGCAACCCCCTACTCTCATCCCAACCATGAGTCTCCTCATGATCAATATGCCTCCACTGTGAGTACTTATATCATGCATGATACTGTGTATCTATATTGAACAAAATAAAACTTGATTGATTGATTGATCTTCTTCATAATGTGTAATTATGATTTAGAATGGTTTGTGTGGATTTTTGTGGCAGTTTTACTTACACTGTTATGAGAGGTCTGGAAACTTTGAAAACCTGTCATGCAACTTGTCACAAATGACATTACTCAATTTCTTGAGTTTTTGTATTGCCTCTATATTACAAAGGTCATGAAATAATAAAAATATAAACATTGATAATTACTACAAGATGTTGGAGTTTTTCATTCTTTTTTTATATTATGGCAAATTGTTACACTTGTTAATTTTATTGATGAAAATTTTGTTGACATAGTATTCAAACTCTCATGGTCGAGGTTCAAGTCAGGGAGCATTACCACAATCTGTTATTACTACTTGGGATGGGACTTTACCTCCTGTAAGTTCATTTTTTCATTCATTAGTACAATGTGTGATATTGATTATATTGGAATGAAAACTGGAAAATAATTAACTTACTTAAAATGTAGAACTATGCAGATATTTACAAATTTGTTGTCAACGTTTGTGTTTTAATACTCACCCCAAACTTAAGCAAATGATGCAAATCCTGTACCACATTGATTTGACAATAAATTAAAGGTTATGCAAAACCCAGTTTGTATATGTACACAAATAATTGTGACATATTAATGGATGTGTTTTTTTAGAGCTTGGACGATGTCATGAATGTAATTGATGGTGTGCCGCAAATGTCAAACTACACAAACCAACAAGATTGGAATTCCACAAACAGCAATGACCAATTATTTTCAAACACCACAAACCAACCTGTGGTATGAATTTTTTAGAGTCTAAATAACAAATATAGCTTGCTTTCTGACTCTGTAGTACTGTTTTAACTCTTGTTTTTTTTTTCTTTTTTTCTATCCTGAAGCTTGTTTGTGCACTTCTGCCATTAAGTGTTTGGTGGATTTGGATGAAACTGTCACAGCTGGTAGATATGGTCATGGAGTTGTGCCGCTTGTTCCACTTGACTCCATAGCCCCAATGGTTACCCCGCTAGCCCCCAAAGGGCGAAATGTTTCCCTGCATTATGTCTATGCACTTTGGCATGAAATGTTTGATGGATTTGGATGAAACTTTCACAGCTGGTAGATATGGTCATGGAGTTGGGCCGCTTGTTCCACTTGACTCCATAGCCCCAATGGTTACCCCGCTAGCCCCCAAAGGGCGAAATGTTTCCCTGCATTATGTCTATGCACTTTGGCATGAAATGTTTGATGGATTTGGATGAAACTTTCACAGCTGGTAGATATGGTCATGGAGTTGTGTCATAAGTTTTGGTTACCCCACTAGCCCCCTAAAATGGGTCAAATTGTTAAAAATCTCCGAATGGGATGAAATTCAGACAGTTTGTGTTACATGACGTTGTGGTGCATAAATTGATGCTTTTTATCCCATAGCCACAGCAGTTACCCAACTAGCCCCCTAAAATGGGTCAAATTGTTAACAATTTTCTGAATTGGATGAAATTTGGGTAGTTTGTAGAACATGTCATTGTGGTGCTATAATTGATGTGTGTTTTACCCCAAAGCCTCAACAGTTGCCCCACTAGCCCCTAAAATGGGTCAAAATGTTAACAATTTTCTGAATTGGATGAAATTTGGGCAGTTTGTAGAACATGTCATTGTGGTGCTATAATTGATGTGTGTTTTACCCAAAAGCCTCAACAGTTGCCCCACTAGCCCCTAAAATGGGTCATATTGTACCATACAATTATTCTACAACTTTCCATGTGTGGGGACCCATGCGTTTCTGCCTGCAGAAACAATCACGTTATAAAAAGCTTGAGTAACTATCGGACCCAATGTGAAATGACATGGTGAATATATATGCATTTTTAAATGGGGTAATAGTTTATATGGAATCGCAATATGGTGAACGCCACCCTTCTAGTTAACTTTTGTGTTGACTTTGAACATTGTAAACACCAAGTGCATGTGATAGCCTTACCTTTGCAGTGAATTCACAACGAAGTCATGGTCAATACTAGCCTTGTGTATCAACTTCGTAACATAAGGTTGTAATGCAATAAGAGAATTGAGCGTTTCCTTGTTGATTGAGATCGGTAGCAACGAAAATAAAACATGTTCGATTCTCTGCAAAACAGGCCAATAGACTTGATTAATCCTCCTCTTTTCACTAAATTCAGTTTTCATTTATAACAACACTTGAGACAAAAGTAAAAGTTACAATCATAAACAACATACCTTGTTTTTTCCCTCTGATCCATGGAACTTTCCGATCATTCCAGTTTCTCTAGCACTGTCTACAGCATCTTCAGTAAGTTCCTCAAGTTGGTCATCAATATTCGCTGGCAGTTTATTCAAAAACATCTTTCTAGTTTCAAGTATTTCTTGAAACCTTCTGCAAACAAAAGACATTGACTAGAAGAACCATATTTGTCACAATAGAAACTGTAGTAAAATTTCAAAAAATGCAGTTTGGTGGGCTGCAAATATCTGCTGTTAATGTCTTGAGTACATATGTGCAGCGATGCACTATAAGCAAATAAAATTTCCTGATATTCGCTTCCTGTTTGTAACCATTGCTAAATGAGGCCTACACAGCATTTGGCATCAAATTTCTTTTGAGAAAACACACAACTTATGCAGCCACTTTTTCTACAGAACTCAAAAGTTTACACATACATCCATGCTTGTCTACAAACTTTGAGAGAAATGTAAATTTCTACATCGGTCTATAGTTCATAGTTGTATATACGTTTTTGTCAGGTTTTCCACTTTAGGTATGCTTTCCAAATAAAGGTGAAATATTGCAATGAGGAAATTGTAGTTGCAAATATGTGATGTTTGCTTGATTCTGTAAGGTGTGCATTTTTGCTTGCAAAATGATTTCAACAACTAAACTCCTTTATAATCTTGACTGAAAACCTGTCACAGAGAAATTGAGAAATACTTCACAGTCATATAAATCATATTTAATCAATTGAATAAATCATATATTTTTGTACATATGTCAGAATTTTGTTAGCAAGTTTTAAAATTATGCAACACCACATTCTTACTCTACAGGAACTATTGAACAAATGTGCACATGCAGCCCAAAAAGCCTACAAAAGAATATGGTTAATAATCTCAGGGCCAGACACTGTACAAACAAGATCATAAAACTAATGCTGTCATTCTGTTGTTGCTCCAAACACGGTCTGAGTAAAAGTGATCAGTAAAAGACCTCACAATATGGCTAAAACACTATTTGCAGTGCATCTACATATCAATCCATGGAGCAACAGGCACAAATACAGGAAGTTATCAAAAGGGTGCTTTATAACACAGCAACTCTAACTAAAATATTTTTTATGGCACAATAAAAAAATAAACAAACGCAGCAACTCTAACTGTTGTTCAAAATAATGACACTTTATTTTTAAGGTAAAAATGTAAATGCAA
>QXVZ01032052.1:0-10082 GCA_008931825.1 Phallusia fumigata
TTCTCTGCTGGTGGTATGCATGACTATCAATCGTAGTCGATTGGTCCGATAACGCGGGCCCTCTTGGGTATATGTGGTTGTAACATGTAACTTGACGACAAGTAGTGTTGTCCGAGTTGTCGGTCGGAGTTAAACAAGTGTTTGTCTTGGGATTGTCACAGACTTTTCAAACCTGTTTTTGAAACTTTGAAGAATAACCAAATACACTTGCCGCTGCTGTTTGGCAACTGACATAAATAGAAAAAATTGTGTCCCCAGTACATTTATGTCCAACAGTACATGTGCTGCTGTGGCCTAAATCGTTTTTAATAGCTCACTTCACCGGAGTAGACTTGTATAACGAGTTTCTGAAGCGAATTTAGTAAAATAACTCGGCGCAAGCTCTTTTGAGCGAAAACTCGATTTGATTTCAACTAAAATACGAACTCGACTTAAAAACACAGTTCCAGGGGTCGGCAACTTTTGAAATATGTCGAAACGTTATTGATTTCGGGCGCACTTGTTATTAAAGTCACTGCTTTATGCTTCTGCGTTTAGTAAGCGACTTTTCACAATCTGTAAAAGATTGGTTTACACGCGCTCTTTGTCTCTCGTTTTTTGTTTATGATTGTTTGTAAATCGCTTGGTCTCCTATGGATAATCTCCTAGCGTATCAACCGTGGCTCAACCATGTGAACTATGTTTAAATTTTATTGACGTCGTAACAGCAGCTTTGACGACATTGCCCAGCTCGCATACTGTATGCCGCAGTTGTGCAGTGGGCACGAGAACTTGTAAACAAAATTGAAACCCGACTCGCGACGCTGACGACCGTCGTCTGGAAAGATGATTGCATAAACTTCCTAGTGCGAAAGGACATGACACCGTGAACGTTTCCCAGGTGAAACGCAAGGGTAGGTTAGGGGGCTGCAAGCGATAGGCGCAAGAACTGGCGTTGTTGGTAAACCTGGAGGTAAGAGCAACACTCCAATCGCTGTTTTGAAAACTTATGTGGCATCCCGTTTTCACATTATTCTTAATTGTGGGCACAAGAGCCCACCAAACGTATATTGGTTGATGCGGGCTTTGCGTTGTGGGCGTTTACCCTGCGCCATTTTTATCGAGAGTCCAATGTATTTTGGTCGTAGTGTTGTTATGGCTTGTTTACATCAGCAATTTTGACCCTCCAAGCGGATCTTTCGGGACAACATTTGGAAACGCACATTTATAAATCCTCACTGACAAGGTGCCATAAAATCATTGTAAGCTAGTTTCAAGTGTGATTTTAATCTGTGTGAGATTTCCTAATCTGGTCTAATCCACTCAGTGGCGCTGTCTCTTCAGCTGCGTATATAAGCGCACTATAAGTTTTTAATGATCTGAGTCGTATAATTAGATGTTTTGGCCTAAGTTAAAGAGTATAAAACCTTCGAGTTGACTAAAACACAAGTAAACAATTTGAAAACCATTATAGAACAGCACGTGACATTTGGCGGGTAAGTTCTTAAGCTCCAGACCCGGTATTCGAAAACTTGCTTAAACGAAACCGCCAACCTGTAAGCGGCCATGACATCTGTGTTATACGGTCACTGCGTGTAAGGTTTTGGCTGCACTTATCCCCTTGTAAGCGCTTCTAAAACTCAATTGCAACATTTCTGCTTTCAAGAATGCCAGAGAAGCGAATCAAACACATGTGTAGAGGCATCGCCGAGGCCACAGTGAGCGTGGTTTGTTGATTCCGCCTGCCCTACAGAGGTGTCCAGTTTCAAAATATTTCCCCTCGCCCGATGTTGCAAAAGAGCTTGACGCGTCGCGAGAGAGCTCGACGGGCACCTGTTGTTTACCGCTGGACCCATGAACCTGAGTTAGGTCACTGGTGGCAGCCGCCGCAGTTGGGTTGCGGTGTGAAGTAGACCCTTTGAAGGACCCTTGGCTTGTGTTAGCACCTGGCCGAGACCCTCGCGGGCCAGACTGAATTACAAGCCAGCACAGTATGCGACTTCGCATGGCATTTGAACGTAATTATTGGCATGTGTGTCACAGTTTAATACAATTTTTGAATACTTTTTAATTTGTTATGTCTGAAATAAACGTAACGAAACAGAGAAGTTAAAATGACTCTTCTGGGAAATGAATTTTTGCGTACCGACGTTTCGACGTGTCATTCAGGGCGTCCTCCTCAGGGTAAATAACACACAAAGCTCAGATTCACAAGTTACAACACACCAGGACGATAACTGAAAAATGCAATTGATTTGAACGAAAAAAAGAAGAGCGCGCCCACGCATCGATACAATACAACGTACTTCTTGACACAACACGCCTTCTAATGCTTTAGCGAATGTCAAAAGGACACCGGAATCGAAACATCTGTTTTTATGTTCGTGGTGTTGTCCCGCAGAGCCAAGACTCCGGAAACTACATTTGTCAGAAGAGCCTTCTTTAATTTATGCAATGCCTGGTAGCAACAGTTTATAAAAAGAGAAGCTAGTTATCTTACGTTGGTTCGACGTTACGTCACTGACGAGCCAAACTTTTGCGAAACTCCATCACTACCCAATTTGTTTTTTTCTGTGAACAGCTGGAAATCACTTTCAGCAACCGTTCGAACTTTGCCGGCCACGTATTTTTAGAAGTGCTGTTGTGGTATCGAGCTTCATTCGCCAACTTCATGCTTGTCAGTTCCTTTTACGATCGTGGCGTTCAACTCTTACTGGGCTCTCATTTACGTTCTCCTGGAGAAAATCATTAGAAACCTGCGCTTCGGGGCATGTGAACCGTTCTTGTGAACCATGGCCCCGATGACCCCCCGAAGGTTTGTGGTTACTGTCTGCTTTGCCCCCTGAAAAGGTTATTTTTCGGGGCCCGACCGTCTGTAGTTCATGGTTAGGCCGAAATCTTTGGTGAGAGTTGAGATCAAAGCTCCTTTGTTTTCTTGCTCCCGTTACCTGATCCGACGGGGCTGTCCAACAGCGGCAAGCTTAACACAAGTAAGCCCGGACGCCTGCCAAAGTTCATTGTTGTAATAACAGAACGCCCATCCATCTCAGGCATGCGCGCATAAGCATAGTTTTTTGTAGAACGGGCCGGGTTTGGAAAACAGGCCCCGAAGGCTGCTTAAGAAAATCAAGATTGTCTGTCTCTATGTCGTAAGTCATACAAAAAAAACATTTAGTTTTCTTTATTTTCCCTTCTCTGCGCCATAACATAATTTCTTAGCCAAAAATCTTGCAAATCGATTCGTTACAGCTAAATGTAAACATGTTGGTCTCTAAATATTTTTTGATTTTGTATTAAGGTGTTAAAAAAATTAAGTGTATCTGTTGCTTACGAGCACCCTGTCACAAGTTGGTCATGTAGAGTCTAAATGGTACGATGCTACACCTTCGAACTAGTAAACCTATCAAAATGTTTCACTCAATGTTGTGTGGTAATACGCAAACTCCTCCCCTAGGCTGGAAATGTTTTAAGGTACTTCTCTCTTTACAATGAACATTACCCGAGCTTCGTGTAAAAGCCACCGAAATTCCTGTGGCTGGGTCACACTGGCCCCTGTGCCCCCCAAACACGCAAAGTTACCCCCGCTTTTGTTCCCAGATTAGGATTATCCTGCCTGGTCAAATAGAACGCACAATTAACTCCGTTTCGTCTGTCTTCGCCAAAAACACTTCGGTTGTGTGACGTGCTTGTCTGCAATGAATCAAAGACAGTTATACTTTCGAAAATTGTTAACAGTTTCTGTTGTGGATACATGGACGTACGACAATCAAAATGACTTTCAGAACATAAAGTAGAAACAGGTTTGATGAGGTTTGACTTTATATTTCTTTGTATAAGATGGAAACAGTGGCAAGTCGTCGTTTATCACTATATGTCAATATTGCTTAATGTAAAAGAAAGGTATACAACCGAACACAAGATCACAATGGATGAGAATTCGAAAGTTTGATGCCAAATTCACAGAAAAAACAATGCTGGCGTTTAAACAATAAAATCCACTATCCACTAAAAACGATCCGAAATTTTCATTTAGGGAACATTCAAATCTCGTTTATTCGCACTCACTAAAGCAGGAAGCAACCAAATTTGTTTCGCAGTTTTGCTAACACTTACCCCTACCCGGGTCTCGCAACAGTCAGCCCCCGTTTCTGTCGACTGTTACGAATCAATGCGCTCGAGTTGGTGGGGGAAAAAACGGTCCCCACAACATGTTTCGCGGTGCAGAGTAATAGATCACAGACCTGAGACAATCCGGCCCAGTCTTATCAACAGGACGAGCCTTTGTTTTACGGCTACTTGGCGGACAGTGGGTTTACATGGGCGGCTTGTGAAAGTTTACCAAGGTGATCATGGCTATAGTAGACGTCCAGGACAAAGCAGTTTCGAAGAGGATTGACAAATTAAGTGCGCACTATATACTTTTTAGGTGAACAACAATTACGCCCGACTTAAGCATGTATTGAAAATAATATTGTCGGTTTTTAGTTATTATATTTTAACAAGTGTTAAAATGTGTCTGTCAGCTACCAGTTGAAGTTGGAAATGTCTCAGCGGCACAGCGGTGTGCAATATTCGAACAACGCTAGTGGCACATTCTTATTTTATCGAGTCAAAACTCACTCTCGGTCAATGCATTGCGCAGGTATTGTTTACAACTAATTACTCAGTTAGATAATTTTTAGTTTGCTCTTGCCATTATTGTCAAAGGCTATGCAAACTTTCAAGTAACCATCTAGATTTCAAGTGTATTTTGAAGGCTTTTTGCGGTTTTCGAAAATCTGACGTCTTTTTGCCGGATTTGTGTGGTATGTTGTTTGTGCGTGCTGGTTAGAAGAAAGGTGATGAATTTTACTGGGATCAAATGAGGTTTTTGCTGGCACCACAGTAATGCATGTTGTTTTTGGCAATAAAGTGCTGATTTCATTTTTATGCAATGTTTATTTAACGCCTACATTACATAAAAACCTTTCAATGGCACTTGTTCAATAGTTTTTCCTAGACTTTTTTTTTAAAATATGTGCCATTGTTCGCAGAGATTCGATCGAACAGTCGAAGTGTAAAACACAGATCGCTTTTAACCCTACTGTTTTCACAAACAAAATAACTTTCTCTTTGGTTCATGCCCCTCACGCTACGTCCGACATTTCGTTTGCGTAATTGCTTGATAGCCCACTCTCGATCCAAACAAATTTAAAATGACTTTGAGCCCATGCATTGTCACATCGACCTCACATCGAGTTTCCGCCATTTTGAAATCAGGACCCGGAAAGGTGGCGTGTACTGAGGCGCGTGCGGAAATGTGCTAATGGCCTGCAGTTATTTTCAGCGCACGTTATGTTTTCGTCACGCCACAGACACATAACCTCGCAGTTCTGCTCATTGGGCATAGCATCCGCTTAAAATGCGTTTTAGCAACATTCCCATGCGTGCGTATCGGGGTACAAATCTCCCAAATGGAAAAGTAACCTTTTTCCACACAGGCTTGCTGTCATAGAGGTGGGGTCTCACGTTTTCAATGTGTTTTTATTCAATATAGGAGCAGCCTTCACGTTTTGTGAGAACTTATTTTGTTTGATCATCGCCCTAATAATTCGCGGTTTGGTTGTCGATTTTTTGCTAATGAAAATATGGTATGAAAAGTTAATACAACGGTCTACACTGTACACAGTTTATCACCTCCTCAGCACATATCAAGTGCCAACAGTTACAAAGATTTAATTAGATTCGAAAGCAAAAGGGTTGGGGTATTTTTTACAACACCATATTGAGCTAGGGCAACCCACGAAAAAGAATGATTTGAAAAGCCTTTCCTGATTGACGCGTAGTACAAAAATGTAACAAAATCTGTATTTTTCTATTCACTCCAAAACCACGGGGATTTTTCTGATGAAGTCAGTCCTGTAAATGATTGTTTGCGAATTGACAGATTAAGGCTGGTGAAGTGGCTTGTGGCGTAAACGGTGACGACAGGAAGACAAACTAACATCTTGTCCCGGGCTTTTGTGCGTCTGTTTGCCGAGCAAGCGGACAAAAACTCCCGTCACCTAATCCTTGTCAGGGCGGGGACGATTCCATTCACACCTCGTTCGACGAGCACTGCCGCAAAAGTAAACTCAAGTGATTTAATGTAACAATTCCCACACGTGAGCAAGGGGCGAGTGAATAGGATGCTTGCTGGTTTTGGTGATTATTGTGGGTTACGTCAGGACCTTTTTGTCCATTTTGGATTACTAATGGGTTCAAACTTCCCCCGATAAAAATTTGGGTGCTTTTCTGTAAACGGGGATATTTAATTTGTGAATTACGAATTTATGGTTTGGTGTTTTTGCCGCAATAGCTGTTTAGCATTTTTTAGATATTCCTGTTAAAATATGTTACGAAAATTTTTCGCAGAAAAAAAACACATATTCAAAATATAAATTTGGGAGTCACCACTAAATCGCAAAAAGGAGGTTTTGGTGCGTGTGTAGGTCTCGTTAAGACTTAGCATTACATAATAATCAAAATTTTCTTTGTGTGAATCCCATACTCCAGGAAAATTGCTAATCAACGTTCAGCACAGATAAACCTTTTACATGTAACTCGATTTTTTGCGATTACTTGCCCTTCAATCACAAATTACCCCAAACATCGGCTCCCAGGGTCAACTTGTAGTTGATACAACCCGCGTCCAACTGTTTGTTCAGCGCCAAGTGCCGACGCCCTTACCCGCTTTCACGTTGGGTGAATGCTCAGGGGTGGACATGTGCCGCCAAATGGACTTAACATGTGAAAAGCGTTTCAGCCACTCGACCTCGTCTTCAATGGCTCAAGACTTGGCACATGCCACAGGGTCGCGTTTCGCTATTGTCACTCTTTACCTGTCTAATGTGCTACCTGATCAATTTGTTTAGCTGCCAACTTGGCTGCGAACCAAGGTCCTTGGCACTGTTGAACTGTCTGTGTACAATGCCAGGACATCTGTGTTCGAATCAACTTGCTACTGCCAAATCGCGTTACGCTATCAGTTTTGCTCGTCTCTGGTGGAGTTTCTCAGTGACGAGGTGAAACAATATGGGCTTTATGTATATTGGTGACCAACAATTGGACATAAAAACTTACAAAATTATCCAAACATCTTTGGTCTTTGTTTCGAATCTCAATGTAGCCGAGTTTTATGGGCATAGTACACATATTTCCTAAGGTGTGGATAAGTATAATACATTCTTTGTAAAAAATAGTGGATACATTTTGTGAAGAATAGGGGACACGTTTATTGTTTGACACATTTTGATTTGTGACTTTTCCGGCAGATATTGTGACTTCTTACCGAGCCGCGTGCATAAGAAGTGTGTTGGCAATTTGTCGAGCGTTTCAAAACAGAAGCGCAGGTCCCTCGCTCAGAAGAGGTCAAATATGTTGTTATAGTCACTCCGCCAGTTTCCTAACTCGTAAATGCCGGGGAGCAACCGTGAATGTCATTTACGGCGGATGCGACAATTACGAACTATCGGATATTTTCAAAGTAAACAATACTGGCAAGGCAAAAACTCAGGGACCACCCGAGAGGCATTTTCACCCAGCCAAGTTCGCGGCTCCGGGTGGTCAGCGCAAGAAATGTGTACAATGATGTAATCGTTGTGATTTCGAGTTCGCTATGTTTACAATCAGAGTCCATGTGTAGGTGCATTCTTTCGTGTAAGTTCGGAACCAAGCAGTGTGTATAAACGCCCGCAAATTCAATTATTTTGCTGCTTTTTGTGGCACGGCAGTGATGCTGCGGTCGGGAGGCACCCGGTCGTAAAGCGGGAAAATGTTATTTATTCGCCGTCGCACGGTTTTGATAAGTTTCCTGCCTACCGTGACACAACCGGCATTCGCGACTGGCGAACGGCCATTGAGAAGTACAGCGCAGGTGACACTCCGCGACCTTACGGGGTCGTATAGGAATGGGCGAACGCGGTTGTCGGTTTAAGTTCAGTGTCGTTAAATCGCGACACAACTTCGCGGAAATTGCTTAACGCTCCCGTTGGCGCGAAAGCGCGCGACCGAGGGGTTGTTGGGAAAAGGGTGAGCGCCCCCCTGCGCACCTGCACCCCTGGCACTTTGTTTGTTTGTGTTGTGGAAGCCTAAACACGTCAGCGATCGCGTTGTCACGGGGAAGCCGATTTTCCCCGACCGCGAAAGTTTTGTCGATCTTTTGCCAATTAACTCAAGTGCCGGTGTGCTACTGAAATTCAGGAATATTAAAAAAGTTTCAGTTATAAAAGGTACCTGAGGTCACGTTTTAAAAGATCTAGTCTCTAATCCAGTCCATCTTATATCTAGTCGCTTTAAAACTGTTATCTCTTTGAGTGGATTTGAGCAAGATTAAAGCAATATAATTAAAGGTAAAGATTTTTGGTCAATCTGACGAAGATATACCTATTTTTCATTTTGATGGAATGGCAAATGTATCAAAACAGTAGAATCCTCAAGCTATGAAAGCCCTAAATCTAAGATCCATCGATTTTGTGATATTGCAGGCAAGCGGCAAAATATCATTTTTTTTGCATTGTCACGAACTTGTTGCGAGGTTGGAAGCTTAAACATGCTTCCACTGACCTCTGTCTGTGACCTGTGGAGCGATTTTTCACTGTGCGCCAGGTAGCTCGCCCTTTTTCCCATTCGAGGAAGCGCAGGTTGCTTAACTGGGAACGCGAGTGCTGCACTGATGAGAGTGGTTTACCTGTGAGATTACAGGAGAGGTCGATTAGACAGCAGACACTTGTTTGCAAGATTTCTGTACATATTAATTAAAAACATAACTCCCAGAGACCTTGTTTATTGTGAATACATCGAGTTGGAAACATTTCGACAATCGCTGTTGTCATCATCAGTGCACAAAAGCGACGGGGTGCAAATGCGCAGGTGGCCGCTGACAACAGCGATTGTCAAAGCGTTTGCAATACAATAAATTCACAATGTACAAGTTCCCTGGCAGTTATGTTTTTAATTGTTTTAATTAGGCCATACATATTTATTAGCACCGGCCGTAATACAGAAAAAGCAATAGCGGTCAGCCGCAGGTTTTACACGAATATACAGTTTTCTGAATTATATACGTTATGAAAACTGAGTTGGTGTTTTCGATCAACCTGGTTTCATTTGGCGGTAGTTAACATTGTCTCATGCAACTAGCTAGCTTCTACGGCAGAACAAGATCAACAACAACGCTGGACACTTGATTAGTTGACAGAAGAGATGTGGAACCGCAAAATAAAATCCGTCTGTCTGCAAAGATGATTTTAAAACTGTTTTTATTTTTGTTTAGAGCATCATAGTACAACAAAACCTTGGTGCAAGTGAAAACTGACAGTTTATAGTAAAGCGGCGGTTTCGGACTTGTCAGTTGCGCTTGGGGCGAACTTCGCCATTTTGTACCGTGCGGCATCTTTGGAACCTGTCGACGTTGTTTTCCTCAAGACACGGACTGAAGTTTAGCAATGTATGGCCCCCAATCTCTCGTCCCGTCATCAATGATGACGTACCCGCCCCCGCTCTACCACCGACCGACAGGGTTCTCCTTGTCGCCCTCGGCGGGACAGACGGCTTCCGGCTGCCCGCAGAACTATTACCCTCATCACGTCGGGAACCACGCAGCAGCCGCGGCCGCCGCCATGTACGGAACCTACGATGGCTTTCTGCAGAACTACGTCCCGTCCGACCCATGCAAACAGGCGCTAATGATGGCATCCCAAGCTGCTGGCTTCGCTGGTGTGGGGAGCGAGTACAACGCGAACTTCGGTGGGTTTGTTTTCGCGATTTTGCTCATTTTAAACATTAAAATAGTATGTGAGTTACAGACAGTGCACACTGTTTCGACCTAATATGTCTCATCAGTGCAGCTGGTGACAAGACATTGGCCGTTTAGACTAGTGTAGAAACAATGTGCACTGTCTGCAGCTCACAAATCATTGTGGCTTTTTGCTATTGTATCAAACAATAGAGGTTTAAACGACAAATTGAATAAGGCTCCAAAAAATCGAAATTCTTACCCCCCAAAACGAATTCTTATCACAATCCGAGTAATAGTTCTCCTTTGCACTAAATTTCCAAGAATTAGATTTAAAGTAAAGCTAAAA
>QXVZ01032065.1:0-16021 GCA_008931825.1 Phallusia fumigata
TCGAAGTCGTGCACGTCAAGCTAAAGCATCCTATGTACAAGAGGTATTTATGCCAAGCTAGATTCAGCTGACAAAGTAGCGCAAACGATTTTGTGTTCTTTAATTTTACAAATTAGCGCATATTAAAATGAAACAATCTCTCATTCCCAAATACCATAATGTTAAAAGTTAATTATAGTGTTTTATGACAATTTTATGTAGAAATTCTATTGTAACAAAGCCATGTCCCACTTGATTTAGTTGGTTGTTTTTCCAATATTTATTGATTTCTTGCAGGTTATGCAGTTGCAAGATGTACTTAAGCAATATGGAGAGGATGTTAGGTGTGTACATTTTTATGTTGTTACACATTTTTTAATATCATAAGCTGGTTGTTCCCACTGCCTCCAACTTTCATGATAATTGGTGGAAAATCCTATTTCAGAAAAAAGCAGTAATGAAAAAAGGCACTGTGAAAACCTGATACATTAAAAGTTGACTCAAAATAAACTAATTGTGTTGTAACGAAACTGCAATAATGTAGGCAGCTTGTCAGCATATTAGTATTTTTTATTGACAAACCACTGTCAAAAGCTGTTTTACACAGTGCAAAGAAAATAAAACAAACAATGGTTATAAATTCAAACAATAAAAAAATTCCAGTAACAAAACTGTAGTATAGCATGGACGTAACCCTTGGAATTATAGTATTCTTTTGAATGCAGTATTTTGAACTTTAAACAAACACACAAACACTTTTTTAGTCATAATTGTTTTGGCATTTCAGTTTAAACTCCCATGAAGCAGAGGAGATACCAGACAGTGCACGAAAAGTCAAAACTCTACGACAGTCGGTTGTGAAGTTAACTGGGGAAAACAACAGACTACAAGATGAAAATCGAAGTTTGAAGAGAGATTTGGATCGAGCTCTTGATGGAAGTGAAGAAAGTGATGATGCTGAGGAAAGGGATGAAAAAATAAGTATGTCATAATAAGGGCTTCCGCTTGGGGGTATTTTAAAATTGTTGTCATAGCTGGTTTGAAGAATCCTTTTCTTCGTTTCTGGTATTTTGAAACTCTTTATTTGTTTCATAATGATTGATGTCAGATGTGTGTTGGTAAACTTGTTTTGTACGTTTTTTTTACCTGATAACAAATGTCATACTTTTGTTTCTTTAGAATACAGTGCATTGAGTAGATCAGAATTAGTAGCAGTTGTCAAAAAGATGAAAAAGAAAGAAGCTTCTAAAGTTCAAGGTAAACATGTTCACACATGTAAAATTCAACACAACTTTCGGACATTTTGGTGCATGAAACANGCAGTTGTCAAAAAGATGAAAAAGAAAGAATCTTCAAAAGTTCAAGGTAAACTTGTTTACACATGTAAGATTCAACACAACTTTCAGTCATTTTGGTGCGTGAAACATTATATACATCTCAAAAACATTCACGCAGCTTTAGTTAAACCAGAAGCCATTTCAGGTGCAATGCATTCTTTATCCCATTTACTTAGGTTGAGGTTTTTTTCCACAGAAAACAGAGAGCAAAACCGGGAAGAGCAACTTCGATTAAAAAAAGTGATTCAAAACCTTAAGGAAGATATTAGTCAATTGAGGAATGAAAAGAATCATCAAACGTAAGGAACATAATATGTATGGTTTAGGGCAATGGTGTATAACTTTTTTGGCTGTAGGGTCATGTGCGATTCGCTAATGAATACACAGTCCACTTGATAACAGGGAAGTTTTCAAAGTTATTGCAAAAAAAGAAAAAATCAACGCACCAAAATTTCATTCTAGTTATGTGTTTCACCACTTTTTATTTCGAATAAAATAGTAGAACAGCAAGTTGTGCACGTGTTTTCCGCGAACACGAAATGTGTTGTGTTGAAACAAACGACAAGTTTAAACGTCATTTTGAAATTTGTGTCGCGGGCCATATGGGACTTCCCCGCATGTGGCCCGCGGGCCTCAGTTTAGGGGCCTTTTCCTTGCGTTTGTAAGGCCGTTGGTTCTGAAATGACTAGGTCTCTTCATTTTGCTTAATCCATTAAACAACTTTAAAAACCAAATGATTAAATGCAAAATCTGCCACTGAAACCGACACACTGCAGACAGCAAAAGCCCTACTATGAGCATAGCCCGCTCCGGTATTGTTCCACCAACCAGGGATTAAAATGTTTGTTCAACTTGTACATTATTTCTACTGTCTCATAAAGGTTGGAGATTGAACGTCTTCAAGAAAACAACGAGAAACTGAAAGAAGATAAAATGGATCTTCTGCAACATGCCCAGCAACAACAGCAACAAACAAGAACAAGCGAAAGTCGAAGAAGGTTTGGAAAAGCTGTGTTCGAAAAAGTTTGCTAAAAGCCCTCCCATCCACTGCAAGCTAATCTCACACATTATCCCCGGTTTTACGTGTAGCAACGGGTAGGGTGGACAAATATAGTTCCTGTCAGATTTTCTCTGCCAATCGTGCTATATACGTCTCTATAGCATCGCTAGCCTTTGACAGACACCTCACCCTGCTTGCACAGAGATCGTACACATGAGCACTTGTTGCAAAAAGGTGGCTGGGTTGTCATTGACAGCAAACACACGAAACAGCATAGATAAATACTAAAGCACTTAATCTCAGTGATCAGCACATGATTAGTGCTTCTGCCTTGCGGCTACTGCATAGCTTGCATATGGCCAAAGCGTTTACGTTTAGTGTCATCAAAAAAGAAGTGTTTAATCCCCATCCTCCATTTTGTCACTTTTTGGCCAATGCCATTTTTTCCGGAGGTGTTTCTACAATTCTTTCGTGTACAGGAGACGAGATTCTGCACGAAAACAAGTGGAATCCTTAGAGGTGGAGAAAAAACAGACGCAAATTCGGCAGCGAGTCGCAGCCAAGTCGATCCAAAGGCAATGGAGAAAACACAAACAAGAGGTATTTAGCAAACCCAAATTGTCAAGTTTATTGCTCCGTAGAATCACTTGTACTNAACAAGTGGAATCCTTAGAGGTGGAGAAAAAACAGACGCAAATTCGGCAGCGAGTCGCAGCCAAGTCGATCCAAAGGCAATGGAGAAAACACAAACAAGAGGTATTTAGCAAACCCAAATTGTCAAGTTTATTGCTCCGTAGAATCACTTGTACTAACTTATAAGTTTTGCGCCAACCGTTGGCCCATTATATACCTTGCCACGGGTGAAGGCATGAAGCTCGCTCGAAACCCACTTCAAGCTTGCAATATTTGCTGTTGCCTTATTTACAACTTAAAATGTCTTTGTAGAAAGACGAAGCTACAGACGAAGCAATAAATGTGATCCAGTCGTCGTTCCGGGGACATGTTGTGAGGCAGGAAATGTTGCAGGAAAACCGTTCCAGTCGTCAAAAGGGCCGAATCAGCAAATCCTACAGTCAGTCAACCTTGGTGGCCACAGAAGAGGAATCTAGCGATATTGAAGGTAACTTTTTGCGGGGGTTTTAATTTTGGAATTGTTGATGTATCTCCCCAGTTATCTAAGAGTTAAACAAATCGCCGAATTGCAAAAAATTAAAACCTTAAAACCAAAAAGATACGCCGAGTTAAAAAAATATCCACGAAAACATACCGTTATAAGGCGAGTTGCAAATTTGCAAAAATGATTTGGTTTAAAGTGCGACATATAGGAAATCGCTATTGGGTGTTTTTAAGTCATTTGGGACATATAGCTTCATAGGCTGACAATTAATTTATGTCAGCTTTAATAACTTGGTTTGTATATTAATGTTGCTCACATTTCTACAGAGGACATTTCATACAATGAAGATTACGTCAGCAATGATGACGATGCAAGTGTTGACGTCATCCAAGCTGCAATGAGAGGCCATGTTGCTCGGTCCGAAGTTCTAAAATCACCGCATTCCTCAAGGTACGTGTTTGGTGTCGGTACAATGTGGGGACAAACGTCAGAGAAAATTCCAGTAATTCTAAACCTTCGCCATTTGACCAAGACGGTTTGGTGTTTAGTGCAACCGCCTTGCGTTTGTAAGATGTAAGTAGACTCGAGTTTTTAAGCTTTTATCGCCGAGGATTTAAGCGTTTTAAGCGTTAAAAGGGTAAATTGTTGTACAATAGTGTAAAGGCAATGACGCAAAAACAGTTTTTTAATCTCTTGTTTCGAGGGATCTAAAATTGGTGTGGTTAATTTGAGTTGGAATGAAACCAGTTGATAGATTTCCGCAAATAGCGACCTAATCGTTTGCAGATCGTAGCCAACACTATTGTTAAAATCATTCGTGGTTCAAATAAGAGCAAATATTCTCGAAACAAAATATTGAATTGAGTTCTTTAAACGTCAAACAGTGACAGGTGAATAATTTTTTTGCGTAGGCCCTCTACGGCTGGTGTCCGTTCCAATTACTCATCGCATTTGGATGATGATTACTAAAATCCATTTCAACCGTTTTGCTATCGAAATGAAAGATACAGTTTTATTGAGTTTTTACCTTTGTTATCATGACTATGGTGCGCACCAAGTTCGATTTTAGGCCGCAACAGATTGTGGAAAATTCCCTTTTACTCGTTGCATGAAAAGCCTTTCATTTGTGAATACGCCCTATTTGTTTTTGCGAAACCACCATAAAGAGCCCCTTTTTACAGCTAAAGAAATTAACATTTTAAAAAATAATTGCGTTCGGCGCTGGAAGCCCTTGCATGACCTTTGATTAGTTAGTCGAGTAAATAAGGCGCTTCAAATCACGTAACATTTAGTTATTGCCTTGAATCTTAAACAAGCATTAAAAAGTCTTTTTTGTTGTGTTTAAATCGTGCATACCAATTCCAGTTCAATTAGACAATACTGTGAAAGGATTTTTAAGACTTGTGTTTTTCCTGTTTCAATCATGTGCAATCGTTTTCTGATCTTAGCACATCCAGAATGTTGTTGTTGTACATTTTTTAATAAGCAACAGGATATGTGCTTAATTATTTGATGATCACGTTATGCATGTCTGTTTAAACATACCATCCATTCTTTGCAATTAGTGGCGTACGCGAATTATTTAGGATACACACAGCCCAACCTTTAAACATGTAAAAATGCAATTTTGGCTAAGATTGCTGCAAATCATAGCTTTTTTACACAATTACACGAAAAGGTGCAACTGTTAATGTTCCTTTTAAATGGAATACGTCATCAAAAATATGTATTTTTTTGAATGTGTAAATTAAGACGTCATAGCGTAAAACTTTATTTTGCATAAATTTTTGCGTGCGCGTCACCGTTTTTTGGTTAATTTTCCTTTTTTTTTGATTTTTGTAATTTTAGTTTGCAAACGATATTTTGCGTCACACAATCAAGCGTACACTTTTGTGTTGATTTTATTTCGGCGTTTTGTATTCAGAAGCATTTTACGTGAAAACGTGAGTTTATGTTATTACCATCTGGTTGTTTTTTGTCATTATTCATTTCCTATTGTACAAAACCAACCCCCCACTGTTAAGTGTGTAGATATTGACAAAATGCAGGATTGATAATTAATTGTGTTTTATGGCAATATTGCAAAACTTTGGCAAAACACTTTTGCGAATACACCTTTGAAGTTGTTTTGTTTTTTGTGCGGGATTGAAACCTGTATAGGTTGTACTAACCAAGAAAAGTGCCAAGGATTCCAGGAACCCCCTACACACAAATATTGTGGGGCCTTTTTAGTCACAATTAAGCTATATCACATANTCTAAAATTGGTGTGGTTAATTTGAGTTGGAATGAAACCAGTTGATAGATTTCCGCAAATAGCGACCTAATCGTTTGCAGATCGTAGCCAACACTATTGTTAAAATCATTCGTGGTTCAAATAAGAGCAAATATTCTCGAAACAAAATTTTGAATTGAGTTCTTTAAACGTCAGTGACAGGTGAATAATTTTTTTGCGTAGGCCCTCTACGGCTGGTGTCCGTTCCAATTACTCATCACATTTGGATGATGATTACTAAAATCCATTTCAACCGTTTTGCTGTCAAAATGAAAGATACAGTTTTATTGGGTTTTTACCTTTGTTATCATGACTATGGTGCGCACCAAGTTCGATTTTAGGCCGAGAACAGATTGTGGAAAATTCCCTTTTACTCGTTACATGAAAAGCCTTTCATTTGTGAATACGCCCTATTTGTTTTAGCGAAACCACCATAAAGAGCCCCTTTTTACAGCTAAAGAAATTAACATTTAAAAAAAAAATAATTGCGTTCGGCGCTGGAAGCCCTTGCATGCCCTCTGATTAGTTAGTCAAGTAAATAAGGCGCTTCAAATCACGAAACATCTAGTTATTGCCTTGAATCTTAAACAGGCATTAAAAAGCCTTCTTGTTGTGTTTAAATCGTGCATACCAATTCAATGAGACAATACTGTGAAAGGATTTTTAAGACTTGTGTTTTTCCTGTTTCAATCATGTGCAATCGTTTTCTGATCTTAGCACATCCAGAATGTTGTTGTTGTACATTTTTTAGCAACTGGATATGTGCTTAATTATTTGATGATCACGTTATGCATGTCTGTTTAAACATACCATCCATTCTTTGCAATTAGTGGCGTACGCGAATTATTTAGGATACACACAACCCAACCTTTAAACATGTAAAAATGCAATTTTGGCTAAGATTGCTGCAAATCATAGCTTAGATTTTACACAATTACACGAAAAGGTGCAACTGTTAATGTTCATTTCAAATGGAATACGACATCAAAAAATATGTCCATGTTGAATATGTTAATTAAGACGTCATAGGGTAAAACTTTATTTTGCATAAATTTTCTGCGTGCGCGTCACCGTTTTTTGGTTAATTTTCCTTTTTTTTTGATTTTTGTAATTTTAGTTTGCAAACGATATTTTGCGTCACACAATCAAGCGTACACTTTTGTGTTGATNTGCGTGCGCGTCACCGTTTTTTGGTTAATTTTCCTTTTTTTTTGATTTTTGTAATTTTAGTTTGCAAACGATATTTTGCGTCACACAATCAAGCGTACACTTTTGTGTTGATTTTATTTCGGCGTTTTGTATTCAGAAGCATTTTACGTGAAAACGTGAGTTTATGTTATTACCATCTGGTTGTTTTTTGTCATTATTCATTTCCTATTGTACAAAACCAACCCCCCACTGTTAAGTGTGTAGATATTGACAAAATGCAGGATTGATAATTAATTGTGTTTTATGGCAATATTGCAAAACTTTGGCAAAACACTTTTGCGAATACACCTTTGAAGTTGTTTTGTTTTTTGTGCGGGATTGAAACCTGTATAGGTTGTACTAACCAAGAAAAGTGCCAAGGATTCCAGGAACCCCCTACACACAAATATTGTGGGGCCTTTTTAGTCACAATTAAGCTATATCACATATCAATTATCTCTTGACAGACGTAGCTTTCGTCACGTGGATTTAATAAGTTGCATCGGTTCGTTGTCATTGAGTGTAAAAATCAAGCAGAATTTGTCCTCGTGAAAATGCAATACAAGAGGCTCTGGGCCATTTAGGCGTTGTTCCTTAACCGAGGACAATAGGTAAACAACAAACAAACAATGGAAAAATCACTCCTAGAACAGACAGCTGTCTCATATCTGGGCGTAATCGAATTCTAGTTCCTCCTTTCATTGCGCGTTTTGGCGTCATCCCCTCTCATGTTTGACGGCATCCCTTGTCTTGAAATATGACACCCCTCACCTACAACAGAATAATACCTTGTTCTGACTAACGACCAAAACTGAAAGCATATCAATTGTGTTTCGATGTCGCCGCAACAAACCGAACGTCGCAAGCATAAGTGACAGGTAGTTATTGATACTTGTGCATGGAAAGAACGGTTGTCGAGATGATAAAAAAGTCACCAAATTCAGTAACAAGTGACCACCCTGGGTCTTCCGTTGACCAGGAAGGTGAGTTAACTAACTTTTGGGAAACACTGCATCTGTCTGTATAGTTTGTTGCCAATGTCAAGATTCAAGGTTTTTGTGAGCTAATTTGTGGAGTGCAGTTAGTATTGTGGAAATAACATTCTTGCTTGTTGGATTTCAATCTCCAGTATACAAACTTACAAGGAGTTTTTGCTCATTAATTAGCCGCCGTCGAGCTAATTGTACAACGTATACAAGTTTGTTAACCCAATCACTTGACTGTCCCTGCAGTAGGGTTACCAACCGTCCTTTGTTTCAAAGGACAATCCTTTATTCAGCTCTACTTGTCCTTGTCCTTTATTGAGATTTGAATTGACACTATTTGTCCTTTATTTTGGAATAGTTTTGTTGGTAGTTCAATTTCTGAACTGAGACTCGTGAAGAACCAACACAAATACAGCGTATTATAAGTGGTGATGTCCTTCACAAAATTGAGTCGAAATATGGAAGTGTGTTTTCAAGACATGATAAAATATCAATCAAGTTTTAGGTCCTTTATTGTAGCTCAATAAAGTTGGCAACCCTACCCTGCGGCTTGTTGAATTTTGTTTCACAAATTAGTTGCTATACGGAATAGCGAAGTTAAGGCGAATATGAAATAACTTTGATTCCCATCGGTTAATTTTTTGTGATTAAATTAAAAAATCGATTAGTAAAGTTCCGATTACTCCGAAAAATCGCCAAATATGTGTCCTCAATTTTATTCAAATGTTGTGTTGCAGTGACTTCAACGGTTTTAAACCAGAATGAAGCAGAACTAGTTGCAAAACTAAAGACGCTATGTGACGAAAGTGGAAAAGAGAAAAATCCACAGGAATCAGCTAAAGTCCTTCACTCCATCGGCAACATTTATCGCAAACGTTCACCGGATAAGCTTTGCCTGATACAGGCTGCCGCATTGTTTAACGCCGCGGTTGTAAGAACCAAAGACAAACAACTGATTGACAAAGACTTGCGAAGCTTACACAAACATATTCTACATCTTGCTGGATGTAAAAATCCCGATGAAGATCTGCAGAAAATATCTGACAAGTGTTTCGAATACGTAAACTCAATGCGCAACAATGCCAACCTCGCTTTAGAGTCAATGACTGGTGATTCTCCCGTACCAGATGAGGAAATGGCAAAAATCGAGTTTATTGAACAACTGCAAAGTAACATTGCAGACGACTACACCTTGGTGATGAAAAAAATTTCTCAACAATGTGTTGAACTTCTTGGTCCTGCCCCGTGCAAATTTTGCCTAGTTGGAATTGGCTCTTTGGCGCGAAGTGAAATCACTCCATACTCTGATTTTGAATCAGTAATTGTCTTGGAGGATGCTGTCAGGCGTTTATCGCACTATGAAACTGTTGTTGAATATTACCGAAACTACGCCTTGATTTTTCAGGTTATCGTCCTGGGCTTTGGAGAAACTATTATTCCAAGTGTGGCCGTCCCAACCTTAAATGATTTTGAAATCGTTGGGGGAGATTGGTTTTTTGATGCGTACACTCCACGAGGGGTTTCCTTTGATGGGTTTATGCCCCACGCGTGCAAATCGCCTTTGGGTCGGCAAAGAGCAACCAAAAACAAACCTTGGAAGTTAGAATTGATACAACCTGTGTCAAAAATGGCCGAGCTATTGCAACTTGATCACGACATCAAAAACGGCTACCACCTTTCCGAGATTTTGACTTTGATACGTTTTGTAGATGGCGACCAAATTCTGTTCGATGATTTTTTTGATAGAGTGCACAATCATGTGCAAACCATGAGTCACGCTCAGTCACAAATGCTCGTTCGTCAGATTAAAGAAGACTTGGACACATTCGCAGTGTTTAACAACCTTCCAAATGTGTACTCCCGCAAAAAAATAAACATCAAACGAGTTCTTTACCGAAGCACAACTCTGTTTGTATCAACACTGGGCCGTATACACGGCATCAGTAGTCCGTCGTCGTTTCAAATCCTAAGAGAACTCGAAATTCGTGGTGTGATCTCTCAAGAGGCCAAATATAATTTGATGTTTGCTGTCGCAATTGCCTGTGAAGTGCGACTAAAAGTTTACATGTACAAAAAAGGCCAAGATGAATGGTTAAGCATGGATGATGAAAACCCCGGTAAACAGGAAAACGAATCAAATATTATCCAAACAGTGGGCCTGGATAATATTTTGCGGTACTTCAAAGTAGCTTTCTGTCTCCAAAGGAGTGTCCGCATTGGGCAACAAGCTACCTACCATGCTGACATGTTGGATGTCGGAAAAGATGTGGATGTTGCGATCTGTTACTATTTTAAACAGTACAGAAGAGTGATAGATCTTTGCGGCGAACTCCGTCAAATGTATCTGGCCAATGGAACAGATATTTCTAAGGTGACTGCCTGTACATCTGTGATTGCAAACTGCTTGTTTCACTTAGAAGAATACCAAGCAGCTCTGCTGGAGCGTAACATGGAAATTTGTTATAGGGCAACGGAATCATCAAGCGAGAATCAACATGCGCTCGCTGTCTGTATAAAAGCAAAAGGGCGTTGCTTGTTTAAGCTACAGCGGTATGAAGAAGCGGTGGAAGAGCACTTGAAAGAAAAGGAACTGTTAAATCCAACAACGATGGACTTTGCCCATTGTCTGGAAAATATTGGAAGTTGTTTTTTTCAGCTGGAACTGCACAACAAGGCTCTACAAGCCTTCCGAGAGCAGTTTAATCTACAGGCTACCCTACTTGAGCAAGTCTGTGAAGAACAAGCCGAATGTTTGACCAACATAGCTGGGTGCTTGTTTCGTATGGAACAATATCAGGAAGCATTGGACAGTTTCAAGAAGTCCAGAGACATTCGTGTTGCTATGAGCAGCAGTAACAACTCTGTCGCAGACTGCCATTGCAAAATTGCCCTTTGCTACTTTAAACTTCAAATGCTGGAAAATGCTCTGCAAAATTACAAAAAAGAGTTAAAACTTTTGCAATCCGATCCTGATGTTGATCTAAGTCTCCTGTATGATGCCTACTCAAATGCGGCCGGCTGTTGTTATGGACTTGAACTGTTTTCGGACTCAATTTTGTATCACAAACTCCAACTTAAAATGTCTGGCCAACTACAAGGCATCGACAAAGCTGCCATCAAAAATCGAATCGCCTGCTGTCACTCAAGAATGCAGAATTTCTACCAAGCATTGGAGATGTATAAAAGTGAGTTGGTTGAACGCCAGACGTCCAACAACGACAGCAAAGCAGGCGAAGCTTTGATTACAAAAACTGTTGAAAATATTACGTACTGTTTGTTACAACTTGGACGATCTCAAGAAGCAGTTGACCTTTTTCAATTACACGTTGGTGATATGCGTCAACGAATAGAAAGTACAAACAAATGACTTCATACTGTGTCCTGTGTTAGGATCTTTTATGCATTTCTTGTCGGCATAGTTTGTCATTGTTTTTATTTTTGTGGCTTTTACTACACTGTTGCAATTTCGGAAAAAAACATCGTTATGACCATTGTGGTGTTGCTGGGGTCAATATTTTATTTCAACAGCTCAACAACTCACTTGGGTGGTTACAAATGGTTGTTCATTGCCCAACTGCAAAACGAATATGTGACGTGTACATATTGCATAAACTTTGTGTGGAAAATACTTTTTTCAACGAGATAAGGTAAAGTAACACTTAAGATATTTAGAAACTGAATGCAAACTAATACATGTTGTACATGTTGGTGTATTTATCATATATAGTGGCTTATTTCTTTTTTCAATTTCTTATGTGCCTTAATTAACTGAATTTTATAACTGGAAAGTAACAAACTTAACAATTATTACCATATTTACATGTTTTTTGCAACTGTACCTATAAATTGTGACAAACATTTCCTCTTTTTTACTTTGAGGTCTTACGTTAGGTAAACAATAATAACTACGATCGCAGTCGTCGTAGAGTGATGTTATGCGTGATTTTAGATTTTTTTCCTTTTTGTGCCTAAAAACTTTTACAGCTGATCACCGATTTGTTAAAAAACCTAATCTTTTAGAGCCTACTATGAACTACTGAAGGCCAGTCCATTGTTTTGTTTGTACTTGCTACTGAGGCCATGATACTGAAGTATCAATTTGCCCCTTTTTATTTAGCAAATGGAATTAGTTTATAAACAAGGTAAATATAAATGCTTGTACATCTGAAAAAGAAACATGGAGCAGTCATATAACTTGCGAAGCCCAGGTTTGTGTTTTTTCTGGTTTAAATGTATTTCACTGTTTTCTCACCTTTAAAAAACCAAACTTTTTATAATAGCATAAAGCCAATAATGATTTAGGTTTTTAAAGTTTTTTTGTTGTTAAAACTATTGCCAACTATCATGCTCAAACAGTTTCATTACACCTAGGACAGTAACACCAAGTGGTACAGTTATTGGCATGCAGACTTTTTGTAAACTTATTGTGTGAAATATGCATAACAAGTGGAATAAATACAAACTTTTCAAAACAGCATTATTTATTCTGTTCACTTTATTTTTTAGCCGTGAAAAGGTTGATGAAAGAAGCTCGCGAAATGCGTGAGCCAACAGCAGAATATTCAGCAAAACCACTTGATGACAATTTGTTCGAATGGCATTTTACTTTCCGAGGACCTGCTGATTCTGAATTTGATGGTGGATATTACCATGGGAGAATTATTCTTCCCCCAGAATATCCAATGAAACCTCCAAGTATATTGTTACTTACTGTAAGTACAGTTTAAGTTACCTATTACCTGCTGTGAGATTGTTGACCAAAATCGGTGTTTCTTACCCTTTTTACTTTATTTTAGCCCAATGGCAGATTTGAACTGAACAAAAAGATTTGCCTCAGCATTTCTGGATATCACCCAGAATCATGGCAACCAAGTTGGAGCAGTAAGTATACAGACACTGCAAAGTAAAGGTAAAGTTCAATTGGCTTCAACTTGTTTGATTCAACAGTTCGAACAGCAATCCTGGCCATTATTGGATTTATGCCAACGAAAGGGGAAGGTGCAATAGGTGCACTTGACTACACTCCAGAAGAAAGAAAAAAGTTGGCCAAGCAGTAAGTAGCATTTGGTTTTAATTTGGCTTCCTCGTGCAATACATGAACAATCTAAGAGTGTAGAGTGGCAAACTGGTGGCACAGCAATCTAATTTATTGACATGGCAGAGGACAAGCAGAAAAAATTAGGCCAGTATAATGAATTTGTTTTTATTCTGAAAAAAAAAACAGTTTGTTTATTTTTAGATCACTCAGTTCTTCATGTCCAACTTGTGGCATAATAAAGAATTTACTTGCGTCTGAAACCCAAAAAGGTATAGACGATAAAAAAGACAAAGAGCTTGCCAAACAAATAATGTTTGCCAAACCTAAAACTTCTAAAAGTTCGACACCAGAGGAAAAGTCAAATTCTGAAGAAGAACAAACCAGATCCACCGATGAAGGGCCAAGGCATCGGGTTCAAAGCTCTTCCAATGAAACTCAAAACACTCCTGAAAATAACACACAAAATGTACAAGCAAGCCCACAAAGACATTTACAAAGGCGAAATGACTCATCTTCATTCATGCTGATTGTGGTGTTGGCTGCTGCAATAGCACTTTTGTTATTCAGAAGATTGGATCGGATGTTTAACCTCTCTGATCTAGGGTCTCTGTAGTTTGGTACACCAGCACTTTAACTGCTTGATGAAAAACATGTTTAGTAAAAGGTATTGTGTGATCATTTTGTTTTCTAGGTTAAGCTTGCTGCTTTAATATGGGTGTACATCTTAGGAAATTTATCTGATTTTGGGGTCTTAAATTTGTGATGTTGTTTTATGGCTCAGCCTGTAATTTTACTTATGAATGAATGTTGGCAGGTCTGTGTTGGGGTGGCACAAAGGGAGGGCAATAACCAATCAGCGAAATTACTTTCCACAATTTGGTGATTGCAATTTATTGAAAAAGTTAAACAACACGCATAAAAATAGATGATTTTTTGGGTGTGTGTGTGCATAATTTTCTTGCGTTGAATTTGTAATTCTTAAAATTATATGTAACTCAAATATTTTGACTCAACATTTGTTTTTCGATTAATGGCAAACTTAACGAAATATACCTGTAAATACAATGTTCACTATAGTTACATCCATAGTTTAATTATATCCAGATGTCAACACTTAAATTTATAATGTTGTGTTTAAAACTATTTTTTTACTTTTCTTTAGGTTAATTTTGCCCCTTTTCATTGGTTGTTGAGTTGACTTTCTTCTTCTCTTCTACTAGGTCATGCTGCTCTTGTATCCTATTAAATATATTCCTCTTTCGAAAATAGGTGTTATTATTGCCTAAATGAACATAGCTGTGGACAAAAGATAGGACCAACTAAAAGAGCTCTGATAGCCAGAAGGTGTAAAACATGTCTCAAGATAGCAAACTAATATCTCACCGAAATGTGATCTTTTTTATTTTGGGGTAAGACAGAGAACTCTTGCTGTCAGTTCACTTGCCTCTTCTATGCAGTAATTCAGATTAGCATCATCAATAGTGATTTAGTTGCAAGCACTTGACTGAACCTTTGTGTCGCAACCATCAACATTCAACTGAGTATCCCAAATCTCATCACACAACGCTGAACAGTTGCCAAGAAGCTTGTGAACGTCGGTTCTTTATTGTCGAAAGAAACTTACAAAATAACACTGTTACACTGCAATGAACTCGCCTTACGCGGTCTCACGCCAATTTTGGTGGCGTCACGTATGACGTAAAGGCTGCAGCATAAGGGAGAAGCACAACACGTTTGAAGAATAATGAAAAGCGCACAGTAACCTGGAGAAGGTAGAAAGAATGCCGTTGTCTAATCTACAAGCACGGACGTCAAAACCGGAGACCCAAGCACTTCATGAACTTTGAAATATACCTGAACCGGTTTTAGCAGAAACAAATGACAAAAACCGTCCAAATATGAGAAAAAGGTTACCCACATTACGTTTAACTGATGTAACTGACATTAGTTAACGTTATTTAAAAAAAAAACTGCACGATTACATGTTTCGTAAACTATAGGGTAGAAAATTAACTATTTTGGAAACAAGCGACACTCGACATGTACAAAAACTTGGCACCAATGTGACACAAACACATAAATCGGGGTTTTCTGTTTTCGTGTCGCAAAAAGACCAGCACCGAAAGTTGGGCGTTGTAAAATCGAAAACAAGGTTAAAACGACACAAGTACGTGGATCGGAAGCCTTCCAACGCAATGCAATAAAATAGGGGAGACCCCGAACACGCAGCAACGACTTCAGTAAATTGGATAACTTCACATGTATGTATTTACATTAGTTGCAGCAAGTACGACAAGCGGTAGGTCCGCCCCCCTTTTTTAGGGGGGGAGGGGCGTTATGTTTAAACTGTGACGTCAGAGGCGTTTTAGGGTTTTTCACTAATGTCAGTTGGGAAGGGGGTCATTGCAAGCAAATTCGTTTTCGAATAACGTAACGTTACTAAGCGAAAAATCAGGGTAAAACTATTTTTTAAGTGTATTGTTAATTTTTCTTCGCCTATTTTGTGCCCCAACTGTTGACATACCCAACTAAAAAGCTACATCCACTGCTCGTCTACCGTGCCCGTTTTTTTCACAAGGGAGGCAACCTGGGTTGGCAAGATTGGATTGCACTGAAAACCAACGACATTTATCATATAACTGGTTAGATAGTTCAGTACATCGAAAAGTAATAGGTACACTATGCGCATAGTATAGATGGTGTTAAAGAGAATCTACTAGCATTTACTAACAGAAGGCGGCGGCGACACAATATGGTTTAAGAAAGGGAGCGTTTCGTGGCAAAAATGTAAAATATAAGTCAAGGAATCGACTACTGATGCAAGCAAAACGTCTTATCTAGGGGTCTTATGGATGATACTGCATGGCTTGACTACAGGTGAGTCAATAAATGGAGAACTACGTAATCGCGCTAGTCACGATCGATCTTGGGAAGTAGAAACGTATTTTGTTTCCGGCGTGTCCTTTGCGTCTGGTATTTGCACTACTTTTATTGAGAATACTACAACAGGTCTAAGTTTGTTGTGGGCATCAGGACAAAACCCTACGATTTCTGTAGTTTCCAAGGCAATGGTGTGACATGAAAAACACAACTCGTGTCGTC
>QXVZ01032067.1:0-17791 GCA_008931825.1 Phallusia fumigata
TTTGTATTGTTAAAGGCATAAAGATTACTTTTGAGTTCCCAACCTGGAGTTCTTTAGCATATGAATAGAGTTCCTCAGGACTTAGAGCCTTCCCGTGCTTGATTTGTCTGTTAATGGTTCGAGCGTGTCTCACTGCTTCGACCACGTTTCCAGTACCCGCTTCGCCCTGTGAATAGATAAGTGATTGTTTGATCGTTGCTGATTCATTTTTATCATCGGTGATGGGCGAAAAAACGCACGAACGCGGTAAGTCAGGGGTGCAACCTGCTGCACGCGAATAGAAACTGTGCGACCCGCGAAACGATTTCGGTACATCACTTTTCTTTTTGTGCTTTGAACAACCGACCGGAGTTCAAGTTTTCGTCCTTGATGTAACAACGCCACCACGAAAGTAAAGCGAACAACGAAAACGGCTTTCGCTCGTAAAGGGAGTGTCCTTTTTACCATGCAAAAACATAAATCCAACCTATATTATACAATGATTGTGCGGCCCGTGGTCCAATGCGGGTGATTGTATTCGACCCTCCAGTAATAAAGGTTGCACAACCCCGCGTTAAGCTAAGTTTCTGCCTTATACAGCGGTTCCGTTGGATAACTTTTTCCATTTGACCTCTAAGTTTCTTTTTCAGGAAAACACAAGTGACTGAGACAGGATTAGAACTCTCGACCTTGCGAGCACTGTATCTTTTTGCTTTGGGTCAGTGTTGGGACGCAAATTNACAGATGTGTCACCGCTTTATTCTAGTCCACGTATGCTAAACCCTTTTGTTGGTCCTTTAATAGGATTGCCATCTATCCTTTATTTCTGTAGACAGTCCTTTATTCAGCTCTATTTGTCATTTATTAAGTTTTAAAATGACACTATCTGTCGCTTATTTTAAAACTTTTGACTGGTAGTTCAATTTTCCGAACTGACTAAAAAAATACAGGGTATTTTAAAAAAGGTAGCAGTAAGGCCTTTCACTAAATCGAGCGGTTTGATATGAATGGAATGTATGTACAAAATCTTTCAACAGTAACTTTTTCATTTCCAACATTTTCAAACTTTTCAACACCTAACGTTGTAATTAGATAGAAATATTAATTGGATGTGCGCTTTGGGGACATAATAAAATACCAATCACGTTTTTACGTCCTTTATTGTAGCTTAACAGAGATGACAATCCTATTCTTTACTGATAAGATAACAAAGGTAAATTCAAACGACAGTAGAATAAAAATTGCAAACCTTCGGATTCGTCAATCATATCGACGCCAAGGCTTTGTAGAATTTGGGCCTCGGCAAAATGTCCAATGCGACTTTTCCCCATCACTGGTATACTCACGGCGTTGATGATTTCTTTAATCATCTGCACCGGTAAAAAAGCTTTTTTTAAAAGTGTTACTAACCATAAAAACACGTCACACTGACTTAAGGAGTAGTTTTATTCAAAACAGAGCCGTCAGAAAGCTTGAATTTATCGTACTGTATACATTGCAATGCAAACGTTTCGACAACGCTGTTGTTATCACCAATGCGAAATGTTCATAGTATATTCACTACATAACAGGTCTCTAGCAGTTACGTTTTTGGTTAACGTAAGTGACCAGTAATCAGCCATTAATCTCTCGCCGTAATAATCTTAAAGCTAAACATGATAAATGCTAAAGGTATAAAAATGTATTTGATAGATCTTACTTTTGGATCTGACATTCTCGCCACTCCGCCATCCCTTCTGATATCAGCTGGAACGCGCTCTAGCGCCATCACTGCACAAGCCTGAAAAAATCGTAAAAAATCGATTTTAACCATAGGCAAACGACATTGTTTTATTACGATCCACTGATGGTACTGATAAAATATGCTTTAAGTAATTCTGTGAAAACTGGTACTGTTCATACCAACCTTTGGTATAGGTATTATGTCTCCAAAACATTATTAAAAGTCGATAAAGTATCGATTTTGCTGTGCTTTGCCAAACCGGGTGAGGTGTATCAGATTTCAGTTAACTTGAAATGTAAGATTTTACTGCACGAAATCTAGTGTAACTGAAATTTAACAGCTGTTTGTGAAGAATATGTACTTTAAGGTTAGAGAACTTTTGACTAACAGACTGGTTGAAATCATACTGCGCATGCGCACAATTCGTTAGTGAAACGAATTTTCCTCACATCATTTTACATATGCCCTGGGAAGAACATTTGTCCGACAAGATTTCCGCTTAAAACCGCGAAGTTTCCGTTTAGAATCAGCCACTTACTCCTGCCTTTTCGGCGATCCGGGCTTGCTCAGCATTAACCACATCCATTATGATTCCTCCCTTCATCATACGAGCAAATCCACTTTTTACCGTAAACGTTCCTGTAATGATACAATTGCTGAATAATTAGGATGGAATAAACATGTCTGGTTTGTAGCGAATGTTCGTAAGCAAGCGAAAACAGCTTTTTACACTTTTAGGTTTAGATAAATTTTGTAGACACTAACCAAATCACAGCTGTTCCACTGATTTGCAATTTATTAATTTTCACTTTTTGCAATTTTAAATGTTCAGTGTCATTAGCAAGACGAGCTAAACGGAATGGTTTTGACTAGGTAGGTCAAAACTTTTTAACTGACTTTACCAAGTATATGTATTTTTAATATTTTGGGAACTTAAAACAAAACATTAACTTGTACAAACCTGTTGCCTGCTGTTCCATCTTGCTGTTTTAGCGCAGGAAGTCAAAATAAACAAATAAATACTTAAAAACAAAAATCCTGCAAAACACGTTGTAGTGAACTGATTATTGCAAGTGACATCAAATCCCCTCGTTCTATGATATATCTTTATGAATGTGATAAAACGGGTTGTGACGTAACTATGACATGCACTTTCGTTCAGGTTCCAGAATTTTCGCTTCTTTGTAACAGGGCTGCGTAAAGGACGTTAGGGTGCCGAGCATTAAAGAGAAAACACATACAAAGTCATTGTCGCTTTTCCATGCCTCAATTGTTTGCCATTATTGTTACGTAACTGTCCAGAGCACCTTTAGATGTAGTGTCTAATCAAAACATCCGGCGTAACACACTGACCTGCTGCGCCCATCAACTAACTGTTACTGAATCGTGTTGTGCTTAAGTATACACGAAACATGTAGACTAGATGGTACATGCTGTCGTCATTAAGCACTTCTGTACAACGGATGAAACATGAGCTTTCTTCACAGCAATGCCGTCAAGCGAGACAGCAGCGCCAGTAGATGTGTTACCAACAACAGTTGTTACCCAATTCCGAAAAAATCGGCAATTGTTTTTTCGAACAAAACGTCCTAAAGCATTTAAAGCGTGCTTAAAAGACTGTAATGAAATCTTAACTATAGCCTGTGTTCTTGCAAACAAAAAGTTCTGATTGACATGGCTCGTACCAACAACAGCTGTTACTAAACTGCGTTTAAAGTGCGACGGTTTTAAACAGTTCTATCTGCAGCAAACTGCTTATGTAACGCAGTTGTTTTTCACTTCACAATGCTCGATAAAAAAGCGTACACCCGGCGCGTCGACACCACTTTATTCCAACACGTGGTTGGCTGGCTTGGTGGGCCGCAGAGCTTGTGTCTGTCGAGCAAGTTGCATCATCTGTTTTTGGTGTGAAGTGACCCAGCGTACAGATGGGATTAAGATCTCTTAACATGACAAAAATATGCTGCCGTGACTTGCGCCATTGTTACGTGACAACACGCAGCGCCGGACGGTGAAGGCTAGAAGTAGAGTGCTGACTAATTTGTGGCACAGGAAGCAGCTTGCTTAGTCAAACCATCCAGCTGAGACTAATTTGTGTCAGCGACAGCAGGGTACTGACCTCTTTTTGACTAAAACTGCGATGTTTGTCTGTATACTGACACTGTTACCTAAATCAGCTGTTTCTGAAACGTAAAGAGAAGTCACCATTGTTGGTGTGCCGGTACTTTACGGTTGAATGGACGCGGTCGTTTTTTGTCTTTTTTGTGGAGCGACGCACCAAGGGTAAAACGTCATGTTAAGGTTTGTGACAATAGCAAGGAAAAGCAAACATTCGCCCCGTCACCCGAAGTTTAGTACGAATTCGCTTGGTCTTGTTTAAATAAATATGTTTACAAGAACCCCTCAGAATACCTTCAGAATTTAGAAAAAATTTTAGTGCAGATAGGCTTGGTCAGATAAGTGCGTGCATATTCGCAGGGATTAATTTGCTGTGTCGCAAGCCACGTTTCCGGACTATTAGGCAGACAGTGTTAATGGCATCGGTTTTGAAAACATAAAACCGACAAATTATGTAGTATTCAAATGAACCGTACTGTTACAAACAGGAACAGCGTGCTTAAACCGCAAATAGCGCACATTAAACAGACAAAGATTTTTGGGAAACAAACAAAACGCAACGGGTAGTTGCTTTGTTCTTGTGTTGGTCTTCGGAGTGTACAAATCAAAGTATTTGTGCTCAATATTTAACTGTCTGAAACACTTTAAATACGGATAATGCGTTTTTGCGTCACAGTGTAGATATATAAGAAAATAAACAGTAAACACAGCAACTTTATCTGATAATCTGAACCGTGCTGCTTTGGAAAGAAGTCGTTCATATCATATTTCCAACACCGCTCTGTGGTACAAGTCCTCTGAAATTGTGAAGGTCGGTGCTCCATAGCAATTTGGCGGAGGATGGCAGAAATAAGGTAAGAAATAATATCGGTTGTAAAATTTAAGTTCGTTTGGTGTGCCGTGCTGTAAAATATAACCGGTACTTGAAGTTGAGACAAGAACCCTTGTT
Source organism: Phallusia fumigata (assembly GCA_008931825.1). NCBI lineage: Eukaryota > Metazoa > Chordata > Ascidiacea > Phlebobranchia > Ascidiidae > Phallusia > Phallusia fumigata. The sequence continues at coordinate 4,770 of QXVZ01032067.1, forward strand.
ATAGCTGTCAAAACTGAAGCCACTTCAGTTGTGTAAAATAAATGTTGCCGTTCTGACAAGGTTTTGAGTTTATTCAACTAAGTGTATTGGCACCAGAAGTTTTGTCTACACGAGGCGGAAGAAGCGTGACGTCTCATATTCTGTGACCTACTTTTTGCCTCTTTATACTCTTGGCTCCAATAAAGCACAATTTATTTTAGCACTTAGCTTTCACGGTTTCGACACCACGACATGACTTGAAGCAGTTACGCCACCAACAAAAAAACATTCTGTTTTATAAAAAAAATCATTTACTTTCTTAATTATCCACAGAGTTCACCTTGGAGTTTTATCCCTACACGGTGGAGTTATTGAGCATGTGAATTCGCTCAAAACAGCAACAGAAAAGTTACAAGCCAATAAACAAATTTCGAGCAATATTAAAGTAATAGTCAACGAAATTCGAAAAGCTGAAGAGGTATAGGATTGAGGCTTGCATGTGAAATGAATTCTCTGAAATATATATGATTTGCGTCACTAAACACCCTAATTAGAACTAATTGTCGTTTATAAGCGTATTGTCCTTCTCTGTGTTGTGGGGTTAGTTCAGTTCAACGGAAGTCATAATCGTTTGCAAAATTCTAAACCCTTTGTCTGCACTATTGGGAAAAACAAATTTTTGCAAAAGCATGAAGTTAATTTTGGGTTAATCGTTAGTATTCTCTTTAGTATGTTAAGTATGCTTTGAACACTTAACATTTTATGTCATTTGTTGTACCTTCTGTTTGCGTTAATATAGTGACGCTACTTTTTCAATGTAGCGTCATTACAACTTCATGCGGTTTTGTTAAACAATGACGTCATTGCCCTATAAAACTATGACGTAAAAAACGCAAAACCTTTGGGGGTTCTTCATGTACACCAAAACACCAAGTAATTCCAATTTCTACTCCATTTTTTGTTATTTCGTTTTAGATCACTGATGACTTGGATGGCCTAATTCTTCCTGGAGGTGAGAGCACAGTGCTGACCAACCATCTCACCAGGAACGGATTCCTGGACAAGATAAAATCATGGACGCGCAACAATAATAAAGTAAATACTTCTGTTGGGACCTATATTTTCGAATTTTTTGTTATTGCTGATATCTAATTCTCTAGGCCGGTAACATAAACAAGACTTTACCCGATACCGCTTTGGGATCACAGAAATGGACCTTTAACACAGAATATATGTTAGCTTACGTTTTTTAGCAGTTTCGTTTTGAAGCCTTCTATTTTCAAACTTTTTTGGTACTTTACAGTTTACGTGGGGGACGTGTGCTGGTCTCATCATGCTCTCAAACTCAGTCAGTGGTGGAGGAAAGGATTCCGTTTCAGCAGTTAGTCATTTACTTCCCTCCCTTTATGGTGTTATGTTGATTGTTTACTGTCGAATTTGCTTTGTTCCATTTTTTAGTTTTAGCACCTTAAAGAGCTGGTCTTCAGTATGACTTTTTGCGAAAAAGGTTTTTTTTTCTATAGTTTGTGCCCTGTACTTGCAGAAAAAACTTTCGCAGTATGGTTTGTTAGTATTGTTAACTTAAACACAAATTTAAGCTTGTTGTATTCCGGCAAAATAATATTTACTTTTAAAAACAGATCGGTGGTTTGGATATTACATGCGTTCGCAACGCCTTCGGTCGCCAAATCAATAGTTTTGAGGGAAAATTGGAACTGACAGACGACAGGTTGGCCCAACAGGACCCGTCCTTTGCCGGCGTCTTTATTCGGGCTCCTGGCGTTAAATCTATCGACAGTGACGCCGTGACGGTCCTTTGTCAGTTCCCTGACGGCGCCAGTTCCTGTGGAACCGGTGACACTTTGAGCCACGCTGTGGGAGTACGCCAAGGCAACGTCATGGCCTGTTCATTTCACCCCGAGTTGACCTCGGACACTAGGTGGCATGAGTACTTTGTGAGAGAGGTAGTACAAAGAAAAGTTAACAGCACTTGAATGGCCCACCAAGGGGATGGCGCATGGAAATTTTGTATTTAAGTTTTTAGGTAAAAATTGTTGATATTTATTTAACCGTATACGTGTTTTGATGTGAAATTCAGTGAAAATGTCACTCATGTTGTACACCACATCAAAATATTAACCGTTTTCTGTGTAAGGTGCACAAAAGCGTTGGCCTCAATTTAACACATTTGTTGTGCCGAATTTTTAAAATTTTTGAACGGTAAACGAACCACTAATTTCTTTACCTCTTTTGTATCAACACACATCTTGCACTGCCACGTAGTGTGCTTTGTTCCGAACACGAAAAAACATTTCCTAGGCTACTTCTTGTGTCTACTGTAATTCATTGCTGTAGGCAAAATTCTATCTATAGTCTAACTTGTTGTGCGGTTTTTGCAAAACACTCAGAATTCCTTTGGCATTTAGAGTTTTAAGTGTACCCTTTTTCAGCATCATGTTATGAATGCGCAAGTATGGTTGAAGTGGTACGTGTAATATGTATGGTGCAGCAATTTGCTGCAATTTTTTTTAAGAAATGGTCTGAAACTATGACGGCGGGCAGAATCTACTGTCTGCTCAACATCTAATGCTTCATCGGTAAATGGCCTTGTAGTACCACAGGTGAATGAATAAATCCGTATTTTAAATGCGTGTATGTGTAATATTTAATAGTAATGGGAATAATCGCTGTACAACGCATTTTGAACACAAGAGGCAGCAACAGTAAAAACAGTCAGTGGCAATTAAAGATACAACGACGCACGACAGATGCATCCATTTTGTTTTTCCATGAAAAAACATTTTCGACATGAAATGCTGACGAAATATACCTAGAAGAGTGTGGGTACTGTTTTTATGACAGTGGACTAGTCTATATGAATTTATCACTTTTAACTTGGTGGAAAGGTGGAAAGTTGTTCTTTATTTAACCATTTTGATATTATTTAGCTCTTGCAAGCATACAAAAATGTAACATGTAATATGTTTAAAGTCATTCTGGACCTTCTAATGTAAGCCACGCAATTATCGTGTGCTCTCTTACGACACATAGTGTCCATATTATTTCTAGTGGAATATTGCGCGGTAGCGCTGTGAATCCTAACTAGCATTGCGATTTGCCATTTTTTTGCGACAATATGTATGTTTTCGTTTGAGTCGCATCGACCCAGGTCTTGGCGCCCCATGCGATATATGACGTCACAAGTCATGACGTCACTGCTTGTGTTCCTCGAGAAGCTTGTCCGCAGCTGGCTCGATGATTTCGCACTTCTGCAAATCTTTGCCTTCGGGAATCTAAAATGAAATATAACACAAAATTGTGCAAATTATTTCGAGAAAGATGTCAAAGGAAAGTATAGAAACTGGTACAAGGCTAGATTACTATGTTAAAACCCCTAACATGTACCTTTCAGCAATATATACACTGCGTTGTCTTATTTGTACTGGTCAAACAGGTGCATCAGAAAGCATGACTCCGACAAAAAAACCTTTTAATTGGTACTACCTGACTGTTTGTGGCAACCACGGCACCAAAGGGCACAGCTGCACAATTTCGGCACAGGAAATCTTTGTTTTAAAAGATAGAAAGGGCGAAGTAAAAGAGAGTAGGCAAAGGATCAGAACGCCCCGGATTTGACAAGAACGTCCGTAATTGCGTCTAAAACTTCCTGTTGAGATTTTCTCACAAGTTGTGGCACCAATATAAGTCATTTATCGGCAAAGCTGGCCAATGCAAACCTGCAGTGGTCACAAAGAAGCAGCCATTAAGTTAACCAGCTAGTCATCAGGCTATTTCTGTTGCTAATTTGCAGCGGTTACTAGGCCTCTGGACCGACGAGGCTCATTGTTTAAAATCCAGCAAGCTATTTGAACCAATGAAACCCGGAAACTACGTTTTAATAGCTTCCTCGTGGAAAGGTCTTTCCTGCAATCGCCTTTCGCGTTGTGGTTGGGAACCATCAGAGTTTTGTGCCAGGCGCAGCTAGGCTTGCTAAATTAGGTCTCACTAAAGGCCCGGATTCAAGAAAACAACAACGAGTTTGTGAATCAGCTTACGGTGGTGCCAACGCCTCGCTTTTGTCTGTTGAATGACTCCCATGGCAATGATGCTTCAATAAAGAACAAACGAAAAGGTGTTTACCAGGTTTTTGTGAAACAGATGAGTTGTCATCATTTAGCGCTTGATCGAAATAGGAATAAAACATATTTGAATGAAAACCTTGGGCTCTAATATGTCAGCTCTTTTACCTGCTTAAAAACATTGCCAAATGCCCCAAATTGTTTCGAAAAACGCAACAAAACCTAACCTTGAATTCCCAAGAAAAAGAAAAAAAATTGAAGAACAAGCATCGGCATTTATTTTTGAAAACGTAACAGTTGTGTGCCCTTGTCAGGGTAACATAGGAAAGTCAATACACAGCAGATTTTTGTGGTTAATTATGGGTTACTTACTTGGCACAAGGGTTGAACTGCTTTCGCCGATATCTCACCACCTTCCACGTTGCTAGCATCGAGTTTCTTGCTGTGCGCTGGCGTCTCAGCCCGACTGCGAAAAACAAGTCAACGTTACTCAATCAACGCGATACAAATCAACAGTCAAAACAAAGCAAACGCTGGATATTTTATGGGCGAAAAATTCTCATAACCTTGAAGGGGTTTTAGCAAAAACACAGAAGTGTAAAACCGTTTGACGTCAGGACTTAAACCACCGGATTCCAGTAGTCGGCAAAGTACAATGCTAGCGCTTGTGGTTTGGTCTTGAAATGATCTGCTTTTCTACAACCAACGCAAACACCAGAATGAAATCTTTGTACTTGCACTTTTCAAACCAAAGGGTTGGAAATATATTAAGGACCCCCAGAAGCTGGAAGGCCGTAATTTGCAAGACTGGCTTCAAGTTGTACGTATGAGTAAGGAAAATGATGCATGTGTGAGTGTTTTGTTCTGGAACACTCATGGCAGTCTGACCTTGTGACGTCATATATGGGTTTTTGTGCATCAAAAGTTGCTTTTATTAAAACAAATTACCAAGCATGACATAGTTACTAAGTCAGTGATACCGGTTTTCGTCAGGTTTTTGACAAGTTGACTAATTGCATGCATTAGGGATTAGAAAAGTTGCTTTTGAATAATCAGGTTTTGACAAATTAATCTATCTTGCTAGACTGGATCGAGACAACAATGCAACCTAAGCGTTATCCTTTAGGAAAAGTTACAGCCACATAATACCTCATAGTGTTGGTTGTGTACTTGGTAAAAGTGGTAAATGAGAAAGATCGAAGAGATACTGCGATGCTTTTCCTCAACCTCTCCTGGAAGTTATGACCCAGGAACGTGTACAGAATTGGATTAAGGCAGCTGCAACAAAAAAAACATATTGCTGCACGAAAAAAACTAACGCAAAACGTTTTTGTATTTCATGTCAGTTTATCCTGTGTTTGGGCCTTCTCTTTTTCTGGAGTAGAAAGGATTATTTTGCCTCTTTGAAGACTCAATTGCAGGTGAAAACTGAGGGTGCTGTCCGCTTTCTCTTTTGTTTTGTGGGCAACACATCACAGTAAGAGTTACTGATTGCACTTATCAGGGATTACCGATGGTTTTTTGAGTAAACTTCAACAAGAGGTTTTCATGCTGATGGCGACATGTTAGTTTGAAAACCCTGCCACATTGCCTGTACAAACCTTTTTAGGATTTTAAAATGTTTTCAACTATTAACTACGGGCAATAGTCAATTCAAAATCGAGTGGGTTTCAAATCCTTTGCTTACGATGACTAATTAAAACGCGCTTTCAAATTTAAACATGCCTTTAAAGACCCGACCTACCACAGAATTATCCCAAACAATTAGCGTTGCTTTGTGATGTATTGACCTGCCAAGATCTGGGCTTTCAATCTTCATCGAGCGGCGGTGTTAATGTTGCTGGGAAACTTACACAGGCAAACCGCGATAGCACTTAAAGCACCTAGAAGTGCGTTATTTATCGATGTGTTCGGTTGGGGAAAATCTCTTATGGCCGCTGCCAAAGGTCTGGGCCCTTCAACGGTGTCACATTGGGGACACGGGCCAAAATTGTCGTCCTGGGCGGATTTGCAGCTTCGGGAAAGCGTTTTTGTTGGCAATTGTTCGGGTTGTGTCCGTTGCACGTGTTTTCTGAGCTGATACATTGCTCAACAAGTCTCTAACGCCAAACTTTTGCACGAAATTGGGCAATTACCCTTTTTCCAGCTGTTGCAGACAAGTAAATGAATGCCAGTGTAGTGTGAAAACCCTTCTGTTGGCGTTTCCGAAACTTACATTTGTGAAAAAAGGTGCGGTCGTAAAAATTATTTTATAATGAGAAAACATGTTGTTTTTTGCGAAAACGTATTTCGTAATAATGTTCAAGCGCGAGACATACAGCGGTCGGCAACCTGCGTTCCGCAGCCCCTTTACCACTTGCCGGTAAGATCTATCAACAACTCAAAAAGAAGATAATTGAAATACCCTTAACAAGTTTTAACACTATTATTAATAGTGGGAACGTGATTGTAATTGGAAAAATAGGCCCGCTAAGACTTTGCTGATTTTGTATTGGTCCGCGGTTCAGTAAGGTTGCAGACCCCTGCTTTAAAACGTAATTTGAAATATATGCAAGCGCTCTTAGTTGAAAACCAGGCCTGCAAGTAGCGAACGTTGAGTTTCACTTTGCAAGCATATATAGGCCATACATACATAAACGCTTCGCGATACTGGTTACCTGTTAGCAAATCCGAGGCAGAAAGTAAAGTCCCGGATATTATGGCAAACCCCCTGTTTCGCCCACACACCCCTGATCTGCATAAGATGCCACACGTAGAAGGGGAGCCAGCAGATGAAGAAGGTGATCACCAAGGCAACCACCATCCGGGTTACCTTGCGACGTGTCCGTTCTGCCTGCGGATGAAAAGAAAAACGGTTGTTATGTACAAGTGCAACAGCAAGACCAACAATCCATTTTTAGAATGTCTTTTACGTTAAACTAGTGTATTTTAGGCAACGCTTTGAGGTGGTTAACTCAAGTACGGGTTTTGAGGTTGTAATTGTCTTTTTCCCACTACTGCCCCATAAACTTTGTCAAACCTAATTACTTTGCCGACTTTGTAAGTTTAGATATTTTTACGCTTACTTTTTCCGATTATCTTTCGCTTATTGAAACTTCTCAACATTGATAACAGAAATCCCAAAAGTGTTTTATCTTCACTTTTTCTTGACCACTACTTTTATATCTTTGGCTTCAGGTCTACAAAATCCTATTACACGTTGGGTGCCCCCTTGTTATCCCGTTAACGGAAGTTTTGTGGACCAGTCAATTGCCAGTTCAAAATGCGATGTAAATTACAAACACCAGCAAACCCACCTGTCTCGATCTGCTTCTAGTCTCAGACGGCTGCAGCAGCCTCACTACGATGAGAATGTAGCACACCGAAATGACAAGGAAAGGTATCACGAAACCGATCACGGTCGTGAATATGAGAAACACGTGAAAGGTTTGTGAATCTTGGTGCTTGCAGAGAACTGGAAGTTCTTCGAGATTTGCTATGCTGTCTTCGTAATCACCATAACCCTCATAATCGACTCCAGAAGATTCAGGATCTAACAAAAGTCTGGATAAATTTTGGATCTATTTTCACGGTTTTAGCTCATTACAAACCAGCGACGCAAAAAAACAGTTTGAATACAATAATGTTGAGTGTCCGCGTCCATGGCATGGCGTTATTTAAAGGGACATTGATCATTTAAAGGTTTTGCACCATAGGACCGACCCATTGTATTAGTGACTGTGACTTGGGGAGTTGCCCACAAAATGGGCGATTGGAAGGCGCGGAGAATAAAGGAAGGCACATACCTTGAAAAACTAGCTAATTGTAATAACTCAGTCGTAATCAGTGAGCTGTTAGGGGGTATAGGAAAAAGGTTGGTTTACAACAACAAAAACATATTACGTTGTATTTGGTCTACTTGAAAATTTTTGCAAATAAGATGAAAAAGATTTTATAAGATTGAATGCTTAATATATGTGATAATGTTGCACAGTTTTATCCAAAATAGGATTTCTACTTGCTTCAAAACCTACGAACAAGTATATTAACTATTTCACTGCACTAGGCTTGTTCTAAAGTACAATAGCTTAAATTAGCATACGGACAGGCCCTTTTTATTTTCGGGTTTAAAAACAAATTGCAGGTTTACCACGATCAAGGTTGAATGCACCAAGCGGTCCCTTATCACAATCTTCATAGTTGTAGTATTCCGCTGGATAATCTATAGCAGCCAAATCCATGTTGTTCTCGTTAAACACCAGAGCACAGACCCCTGCAAAGATACACTCATGAAATGTTGTCAGCCGACTTTAAACAACCTATAATTCAGGAAGGTATAAAGTACAAACTATAATTTCAGACATCACTTTTTGAGCTTTCCTACGTCCCAGTGAGCAATATGAATAATCTCCAGGTCGCTTGTACATGTACAAGCTTATACCAGCAGTTCTTATAGCTAGGATGTTGTTAATGGTGTTACCAGGTAATAAAGGTATTTCGGCAAGTTATATGTTGGACAGGCGGGTGCATATAGCGTTTGCTTCGATTATCCACGTCGTTTTCCACCCAACAGAAGAATTTGCGACAGCAGGCTAGCCCATTGTAAGGTTCGAACTCTACTGGGGAGTCGTTATGTATTGCACATTTTATTTGTTTTTGTCTGTTTGCTGGTTTAGAAGCTTCCCTCGTATATCAATCACAAATACGTTTTTAACGTTGAAAAAACGATTGAAAGAATCTTAAAACAGTTCAGTTAATTTATTTATTGTGTTTCATTTGGTTTTTGTTCGCTATAAAGGTATTTCGTGACGATATCAGTCTTTCCGAGTGCGCTGAATTCGTCAATGACGTCACAAAAACAATTTCATTAAAGTAACTGACCCAGCAGGCACATTATTCAAATGTAGGACACTAGGAATTTTATTCGATAGAAAAACGCTTGGCCAAGCGTCAAAATAGAAATATTATATTTTAAGCTGAAAATGTTTGGTTTATTGAAGCAAACGTGGTAAGCAAAGCTTAATTTATGGTCTTTGAAAAGAATTTAAGTCTATTCTTTGTTTAAATCTGCTCCAATTACGTGGTACCAGTTGCGCAAATCTATTGAAGTTATAGCAAGAGGGAGGACATTTTTTTGTTTATGACGCCACATCTAATGGCGCTTATTTACGACGTCACAATGCAGATTTTGATTCTTTTATGTTGAGTTACCTTTCGATTTTGCAGCCTTAAACGCCGTTAAACTGTTTGCGTTATCGCTTAACCGTTGCAACGTAATTTCAAAGAAATGCTGAAATAGAGATTTTAGGCTTCGTCTTTACTAAATAAAATACATCCGTAACTCTTGTTATAAAAACGAATTAAAATATTGGGGGACTGAAATGGTTTGCGCCCATGCGTGGTAACATCGGGGACAAGGAAAAACGAGAAACCCTGTTGCCAAAAATACTTAACCAACAAAAACTCCAAAATTTGCATCGGTCGGTCGGGGGAAGACAGACGGCGCCGACGGCAACTCGCCTTGACGTTGTTCTTTGGGCTTCTCCCAACCACCATGCGTAATGTACGTTTTATTTTGACCGGTTTATGTTCAATGACTTTCAGAAGGGAAGTTATTGATGAATAAGCACTGGAAACATTACAGCGCGCAGAGAATCAGTTCACAATGATTTGAATTTGCTTTGTGTCCATTAAATACAAAACAAACATTACCGATTACCGATCAAGTGCCAACAGCCAATATAAGGAGGATGTAAAATTACGTGGAGAAAACTGCACGAAAAACCGCCAGCCAATTGGGCATTCTCACATCGAGATTAGTTGTAAATAACAAAACAAATAGAAATCGTAAATCTTACTGTCATCAATCCGTGTGTAAACAAGCAGAGGCACAACCATCACTAAGGAAACAATCCAGATTGCCGCACAAACCTAAACACACAAGGAAATGGTACAAGACATATGCTACTTATGACGTCGTACTTTGTCATTAACAGCGAGCCAACAATTTGCTAAATATCAGTTGTGTAACTTGACCAAAATGTTAAAATCGCAAATTTTTAATTGTGACTTGATTAAATTAGAATCCTTAGAAATGCTTGACAATTTGATTCATTGGAACTCGTCTGGTTAAAATGGATCCTTTGCAAACGGAAGTCCAACTTACAAAGAACGTGTTCCTGCTTGTTCTCCAACGACTGGACGTAACCACGTACTGCACAGCAATGTATCGGTCTATGGACATGGCGGTTAAAAAGAAGATGCTTGCAAAGTAGTTGAGGTACTTGACCGCTTCCACTATCTACAAAATAGAAATTGTTCAACAAATCAATGATAAAAACTTAAAATAACCACAATAGGACCTTATGATTTAATTTTTACAGTTTGCTTGCATCGAGTATGAAGATTTAGTTGTTGGAGCAATAGAAAAAATTAGGTGCAAATATAAAAAATGAAGGAAATTTATTATGCCACTATTAACAACAATGACGTCCCTTCAGAGTAATACGCGTTACACAACAGTTAAAACCGCAGTCCCACTTTTACCCGACCTAATGGAACGATAAGTTCAAAACCTCATGTGGTGACAAAACCTCCATTATATTTTAATAGGTGTAAGTTGTGATGTTAAAGCTCCTATACCAGCAAAACACTTGGTGTTATCAGAAAATGTTCTAAGATGACAAATGATACAAACTTCTGACGTGTCCCAAGTAGGCTCAATGAAAAAAAAACAAGAGCAGTCGGAAATACGCTACTCAGTGCCTAACAAGCTATATAAGGAAACGTCCTTTGCAGCTTTCCTATCTTCAGACATTTATCTTTGTCATTCGACGCAACGATTTGCCCGTGGATGGATCGTCTCAGTTCACACGAGACAAATGTCTTGTTCCCATGGCAACGAGCCAGACGCTTTTCTGTTTTCTTTAGCTTGGCTTAAAATGTGCTGGCTTGAAGTGCCAATCCTGCGGTCGCATTACGGAGCCATGTAAGTGAATATGCTTTCAGGGTTATATTTGGGACGGCTTGGTCCAACTGCAGGGCCAATGGTGGCCCGTAAATTGTAACTTGGACTTGTGATATCCATGATTTTTTATCATATTATTGTAAATTGTAAAAAAATAAACAACGCAAAATGTTATGAATAGATTTGCTATGTACAGCAAAATGCTATTTACCATCGCATTTATTTTTGTTGACTAGCTCATAGTAGTTATTTTTTGCGTCTCTTGTTAAACTGTGGCCGGCGGACACATAAATTTCACCACCTATGACCTGCGTTTGTAATCTCGCCTGTCATTTCTATACTTTTAACCACAACGAAACACCAGAAGATACTTCGTTAGTTTATACAATGCCTACCAGCAACCGTTTGTATATTTTACCTTGCACATTCCTGCACCGAAAGGCCATTCCGACATGATCCTCTGAGTGGCGCTAAAGGGCAGCGTGACAAGAAACAAGGTGTCGGCCACAGCAAGATTCCAAATATAAATGTTTGCCACCGTCTTGGTCATTTCTTTGCTCCCAAAGATGACGAACATGACCTGCAGTAAAATTTCGCATTAGAAAATCTGCCTTCAATACAGTTGGCCTAGTTTATATAGTCGGCACTTTCACAAAACAAAAATGGTTCGTGGCTAATGTAATCGACTTGCATTCGCAACGTTCGTGCTTTAAACTTAATTATCATGCTAAACTACGATCAAATGTTGAGTAAACGGTTGATTGGCAGGGCCGTTATGGAAAAAACAGTATTTTCCATTTTAAATTTATTGAAGAATGGCCTTTCAAAATGCGAACAGATAGAAATACCAATGCATCTAGGCCTATACATGTGAACATGCAAACATCTGTACATCTTTTGGGCCCCGAAACAATGTACCTTCTGAACCCAGATTGTCGCGTTTTGCAGATCGACCCGAAGCGAAATTGTTGTGACATTTATTCGTTCGAACATAAGTCTTCCTTAAGTGTCTTAAGTCGCACATTACAAAAGCCACAGGGGAAAATAAACATTTTTCGAAGTTATTCAAGTTCCCTCAAATGTCCCGGAAGATTTGGATCAAAATATCACACCGTTGACCGCAACAGTACTTTGCTTCGTAAGACAAGCACTTGCTTTTGGAGGTTCGTGAACTAATTCCGCTACTGCATTTCGACATGCTGGCGATAATGAGATTTCTGAATTGTTTCTGAATTAATTGCGCAAATAATTCGTGCAAACGTGACGTTAAAAGTGACAGTGATGTCAGGGAAAACAAACAACACAAAAGGGGACGTTTCTCTTAATACTTCTGAATTTCTTTTCATAATTTTCGGGTTTTCTTGTTTTTGAATGCCACTTTTCTACATCGAAATTCGGTTTAAACTTCTTGTTCTTTATAACTCCACTTAAGCTATGGTAAATTTTATGTTTGTGTACGTTTACCATACCAATAGGGAATGGTGCTTTTCTCAATCTAATTTCAGTAACTGCCGAATATGCGGTTTTTATAGGTCTACCCAAACTATTATTTTGCCTTCGACAATCTGATTTAAATTTATGGTGAGGTGTAGATCGATCTTAAAGTGCCGGTTGTGGGCAATTGCAGTGCTTGTAAACGAGGAAATGTTTCTGAACTGTTTCGAATAGGGCTCAATTGTTCATGTCAAAAATTTGAACGTCTTTCGGTGATTCGTTTCTGTAAACCGGGATTTGTCTTGTCAAAAAAACATAACTGCCAAAGAGCTTGTATGTAGGGAATACATTATAACATACAAGTTTATATAACAGTTGTTTTCGTATTGAGTGCAAATAAAGACAAAACCGTACACTTGTGTGAGAAAAGAAAAACGTGACGCAATCAGTGACGTCATAAAGTAACGGAACAGAAGTCAAGGAAAATAAGTTGTTTGCAGCATAAAGATAATACCATTTAAAAGTCAGGTGTTAAACGATCAAACTCTCTGGCAGTCATTTTTTAATTAGGCCAATTTTCAAGT
>QXVZ01032072.1:0-29217 GCA_008931825.1 Phallusia fumigata
TGATCTTTCAAAGCAGGTGAAACAACATTCTCAACTGCTGTTTTTGTTTTATGAAAGTTCCCCAAATTTATGGGAATAAGTAATTTCAGAATATAGCCAAAGTTTTGGATATGGTTATGACATAGAGAGTATTATTACATACAGCCAGCATATGTTTCTGTTCAAATGTGTTCTCCTTGTTCTTACAATACCAATGCCTGGTGGGTGGCATTGTGGTCCAACTATTCCCGGCTCCCACAAATGTCAGAAACTAGTTAATATCTGGGATTTTGTACTTTAGGTTCGTTTTCTACTGAAAGAGGTTGAGGAGCTGCGGGGAAGACAGGTCCAGATGTCTCCAGGGCAACGAAGAGATAAATCGTTGCTTGTCGTCAATGAGGATGGGTCTTGTAACGATGTCAGCAGTTCGTCAGAACTTATCACGCACACGTTGGTGACGTTCAAGGACATTGCTGAACTGCAGGAGCAAAATCAGAAGCTGCTGGCGGTCAGTTTTCGTTTATGGGTGCAAAGACAGTATTGGGCATTAAGAAACTATTGGACATGGACAAGCTTTACATTAACAAGACTAAAACTCAATCACATGCTGTTTTATTGTCAACATTTTGTCCGTTTTAGGCTTTTCTTTGAGACTAGTTACTGAACTATTATCTCCAAACAAAGCAAATGGTTGGTAGTTGGTACAAACCAAAAATACTAATGGAGTCTCTTTCAAACATCCAGATTATTCGGCAACTTAGCGATGAGCAGGAGAAGGCTGAAAAAGCTGGCGGCGACAAGAAAACACTCGAACTGCAAGCACAGTTGGAGGAAGCAAACGAAGAACTGGAACGTCTTCGTGAGGATCGAACTCGTCAGATGACCATGGTTGAAGCGATTGTTCGTCAGCGCGACATGTACAGAGTCCTACTCTCCCACAATCCACAGGTTTGTCAAAGACTACAGCTTTTCTATTTGTTTCTCACGTTAACATAAATTTAGATATATGGCTAGCCAAATTCTCTACGAACAATAACATCCTTTTTGCGTCCTTGATGGTAGTAAACCAACGACGTAACTATGTATGTACGCATGTGAAGTTCACTTCCTACAGCTTTCTTTTAAACGTTTTAGAATGCACAACGCCCTAAAAATCACTGTTCAAGTACAAAAGTCCCTAATTTTAAAACAAGAAAAAGCTGCAAAATGACAATAGCAACTTTGTAAGTTTGAACAAAGACTCTTTTTACACAAATTTTCGAATGGTTCCTGCATTACCCCATTCAGGGCGGAATACCTCCCAGCATACTGGCCAACCCATCGGCACTCGGGGATCATTCCATGCTTAATGCAAGCGGGATGTCGGTTGCCTCGGCAACCACCACTCCTAGCAAGCACTCGGAATCTATCAACAAGAGCCCTGGTGCAGTAGGAGGATCGGATAAGAGAGCTCTTCTTCAGTTGCAGGAGGAATTTGAGGAGTACAAAAACGACGTCCTTGCCAACAACAAGTCAGTTACTTTATGTTTTATCAAAAGATGTAGAAATGTTATGCGGACCGAAATGCACGGTTGCTGTTATTTTGTGTTTTGTGTCGTTGTGTACGTAAGCGAATTTGCGTTTTTTTGTCAGCTTACAACCATGTTTGATTCGCGAATGTTTGTTGAGAATTCATAAGCTCTACCTTACTACTATGTTACGGTGGATTCTGCTTTGTTGTTAGTTGGTCTTGTTCTGTATTGTATCAGGAACACAAAAATGTGAAACACTATTAGCTTTCTGGATCGTTGATGTCTTCGTTGAATTTGCCAGGGTTTTCGAAGAGAAAATCGAGACACTGAAAAGCGATTTGTCGCAACAACGAGCGAACTGCGCAAAACTCGAAGCACAAGTCGAGTTCTCCAAAGAACGATGCGACATGATGAAGGCGGGAATGGAAAGTGCAAAGAAGGTCAAACAAGTTCACTCGTCAAAAAATAAAAATGTCAAAAACCTTTTTACCAAATTGTTTTTTTTCTTTTCTCAGGAGTCTGATGCGCTAAGGTCACGCAACACACAGCTGTACAGCATCGCACAACAACACGAACGATCGGTAAACAACCTAAATGCGGAGTTGGGCTCGTTGCGAGAAACCTGCACAAAGCTTCAGGTACGATTTTAAATGTATTTGCCCTACCACGGCAACAAATGCACATATGTTTGCGATCAAAAACCTTTACCAACCACCATGCGACAATTTTTAACAATATAAGTAACATTTTCAGAACAAATAGAATATAATCTGGATCAGAAAATTGGTTTTTGCTCCTTGTTAGTTTTTGTTAGTTTACTCAGGGCCCTTATAATACATCCGAAAGACACACAATTACCTGAAACTGTTTGTTCTTTGAAATGGCAGTATTTTATGATTTTTCCAAGTCAACATTTTCATGTTTGAAATGTTCCTCTACCGGATTTACCCTGGCAAACACCTTTACACAAAACCTCATGAGCCGTTATTTCGACAGGGACGTCTTGAAGCGACGAGAAGTGAACTGGATTTGAGCAAACGTGCGGAGGATCGGCTTACAACCGAAAACACTTCCCTGCAACGAGAACAGAGAAATCAAAGCGTGTTGCTAAACAACCTGCAGAAGGTTCAGCAAAGCATGGAGAGACAAGCCTTTGAGGTGATAATCTTTGTTCGTTTGGCAACATTTATGCAAAGTATGCTTAATACACTAAGTTTCTAGGATTTAATTTAAAGTTTGATTGATGTATTTGTGTCTCGAGAGAAAGGTTTGATTTGTTTTTTACTAGTTTATGCACTGGTGTGATTTTAAAGTATATTCTGAACACATCAACTAAGTAGTTTAACCAAAACCCTGGGACTGGGTACACGCATTTTATAACAGCCTTTTGCGTTTCGATTCAGGTTCGTTCTCAGCTTCACAGCCGAGTTGAGGCCCAGGAACGGGAGATCACAAACTTAAGACAGAACTCACACAACACTGCACAAAGCAAGCAGGATGCAATACAGGTTAGCGCGTTTTCTCATAGTGAGGGGCGAGACAAACCACCACCCGTTTACCCAACATCGCCGTTTTGCAACAAACTGTTAAAACAATATATCAGGAGTCAGGGTTTCAAGTCTTAGCCATGACGAGCAATCAAAAAACGCATTCCCCCCGTAATTGGCAAGTGTAGGTCTCTGAAAGTTTAAGAGCGAAATCAGTTTAGTTTTTTATGTGAAAAAACACGGACTAACTTATTGCTTCGTCATACCTACGTGTTCCATCAAAACACACCGGGTTTCGTGTTCATTTAGATCAGTGGTTCCCAACCTGGAAGAGATTCCCCCTTAGTGGATTTTATTTAAAATGTAATCTATCAAAAAGGTTAATCAACATTTTCTCCTAATTTTCTGACATCGCTATTTACGAACTTAATTTCCGGTGGGGGATTATAGCTTCCAATTTTGGTGAAAGGGATCCATGGTATAAACGAGATTGAGAAGCACTGATTTAGATTTTGGCCAAACACAACACCTGCAGTTTTACCCAAACCGTATTTTCCACTGTACTATTTTGGCAAGGAAATTGCATTGCCGCACACGTATTCGCCTGAGCTGATTGAAAAAACAAAATTATTGTTTTAGGCAGCTGAAAAGCAGCTCTACGCGGTGCAACAAATGCTGGAGGCGGAGAAGACCAGGTGCGAGAAAATGTCGAGTGAACTGAGCGACGCCAAGACACAAATCAACGTCCTCGAGATGGAAAAAAGAAAAGCTGAAGCAAAACTTGCGTCGGTTGAAGATCGTCTTTCTCGCCTAGGAGGCGGCCAAGAGGTTCGCTATGGCCTTGGTTTCTTATTTATCCGCATATGCTAGTTTTCAAAATCTCCGTGCCTGGTACGCTTTCGTTGCACGCCTCTTGCAGCCCTTGTATACAGTAATATCTATTTTATGTACAGTTGCCTAAGTAAGGCTCTTTCCAAAGAGAACACAGCTTGCAAGATAAGTTAGGCTTTGTATAATAACGAGATTATCATGTTGTAGTGGTAGGAATTGGTTGTTGTTCGTTTCTCTGCAGAGAACACAGCTCGCAAGCATCACAGCTGAAGAATCTTCGGATCGACTCAAACAGGAGCTGAAGGAAAAGTGCGACGAGGTCGCCAACTTTGAAACACGTTTGGAGAAAGCGAGATTCCATGTCGAACATTACAAGGAGCTGTCCGCGGCTGCTGAGGAAAGTCTCCGTCAGGTAGAAACACATAAACTAATTTCGGCATTACTTTATTGGTACATTTGTATTGACGAAACAGAACGCCCCCTTTTATAACCTCTTGTGCTTTGATCATGGAATTCCGCGAGGTTTAACATTAGTCCGTTGCTGGCCGTTTAGGGAGTTTCCCGGCGAAATGTTAACACTGGCGAAGGCAAACCTATGTGGGAGCCTTTTCGGCACAAAATGTAAAGCTGGAGCAACGCACGTTCGTGAAATAAATGTTGTATATTATAGAGCAACAAAAGCAATAGCAACATACTGTAGAACTGAGAAAAAATACATTTTGTGCGCCGAATTTTTCGCTGTATATATTTTTTGAAAAGGCGCTCACCTCTGCAAGTTTTTGTAAAACGTTTTCCGAGTATTTAAGGAAAAAGAAAATAGTTTGTGAGCCAGAAAATAGTTAAAAAATAGCAGTTCTAACCTGACTGCGATTTCAGTCAAATCAAGCAAACCGAGAGTTGATGGAAACACTCCAGTCGAGACTGGATGAGAGCAGCAGACAACAAACAAACTTGGAACAACAACTTGTCAAAGTGGAAGAAGAAAATAAATCACTTAAGAACGAGAAATACAAAGTGACGGGTAAATTCCAAATCATTATGCACCAGTTCGGGTATTTATTTTATTGCTCAAAATCTTTACAGAGAAAGTAATGCTAAAAAATACGAAAAGCGATCATTTGGTAAAAAAGCCGCATTTCTGACATTCGCTTCGAATTTTACTCAGGCGAAGTTGAACGCCAAACTTCGGATCTTCGTAAGCAGCTTGCCGCTGTTCAAAACGAGTTGGAAAGCGCACTGAGGCGGACACAGGAAGCGATCAAAAACGAACAGACGGCTAGAAGCGATCTTCAAGAACAGGTACGCACGTTGTTAAGTAATTTGACTTAGTTCATTTTTACGTTCAGCTTAGTCTTGTCTGTGCGTATTTTTGACTTTTATGTCAGTTCGTACTTCGTATGACATATTTTACCGAATTTTGTCACTCTATCTAGGTGACAAAAGCAGAAGAGGCAAAGGACAATTACCAGCGTGAAATGATTTTACATGCGAGCGCCGTTCAGCAACTTCTCGATCTAAAAGTAAGTTTGTCGGCCATTCTATGACACTTATAACGGATGTTTTATCAGACACGTATATTCTCCAACCTTGTAAGGCATGCAAGTAGGTTTTAATACGTATCTTTTCAAGATTTTATCATTGCTTTACAGGAAAATGCGAAAAATTATGGAGACGAACTTAACAATCTAAAGACTGAAAATCGCTCGCTTGAACAATCTCTCTGTGAGAAATCTGAAAGTTGGAACGCACTGGAAGAAAAGTTAAAGTCGGAAAATGACTTGCAAAAGAAGAGAATCAGCGGTAAAAANTTAATGCCTTAATGCATACCCCTTAATTTTTGGTGGGGGATTGTAGCATCCAATTTTGGTGAAAGGGATCCATGGTATAAACGAGGTTGAGAAGCACTGATTTTAGATGCTCGTTTTTGGCCAAACACAACACCTGCAGTTTTGCCCAAATCTTTTACCTTACCCGGTGGTTGCTATGGTCTGTGTGCATATCGTTCTGCAAGTTTAACATAACCTTGATGTTTTTATGGAATGTGAAAAAATGTTTAGCTGTAAACTATCACAAAATTTTGAGCGCCATTTATCTCCTTTCTCATCTCATCTTCCTCGTGCATTTCGCTGCAGCTTCTTCAAACCGAGAACGTTCGCGTGAAACAGCAACTGCAGCAATCTGAGAAGCAAACGAAAGAAACCCATCAACTGCTTGCAAGTGAACAAACAAAAACTCAGGTACAAGCACTAAATGTTGTGTTTAAAAGTGGTTGGGCTGTAACAACGTGAATTTGCTTGTACAAAGTTGATCAAATCGTAGGTCTTTCATTTTGTTGACCCTTTAAAAGTTTCTGGTCTAAAAGTGACCCGTTGCAGTATTATGACTATACTGGCCTAATTGTCGCATGAGAATACCTGCTTTGTTGAGGCTTCGATTAGGCTTTCGACGGACAAGGATTTTTTGCCGAGATTTTAAAAGTTGTGGGTTAGGGGACACGCATTGTTTTCACTCTGTTTCTTTTTTCTTTTTCATATTTTCAAATTCGCACACATGATAGATGGTTATCTGAAGTTGTGCACTGTAAGTTTTGACCCAGTTGACCCATCGGTTCTCCCACAGGCCTCAAAAACGTAAAAATTAAAAAAACAGCAATTTTTAATTTTCTATTTTTCTGATAGATGGTTATCTGAAGTTGTGCGCCGTAACTTTTGACCCAGTTGACCCATCGGTTCAGCCACAGGCCTCCAAAACGTGAAAATTAAAAAACAGCGAAATTTTATTCCCAAATTTGTCCCATCAGTTCCGCTAAGAGATATCGATTTTTCATGTGCAGGAGAACAACGAGAAGCTTGCAAAGATGGCTTCCATGGAGAACGAACTCAACAGTCTCAACTCTGTGAAATCGGACAACCAGGCTTTACGCGAGGAACGTGATCGGCTTTCCAACGAGCTTAGAGCAACTAACACGCGACTTACACGTCTGCAAGATGACCTGTCGCCTCTGCAGACCAAGAACAGGGAAATGTCGGCACAGTGCGTTGCTCTGCAGGTCGGTCGATTGAATTTAGGTTTAAGTGACAAAACTTCACCTTAACCGAAAGGTATCCCTCCCTTAAATAAAAGTGGTCTTTATATGTGTGGCCGATTTTCATAATCTCCTGATCAACCTTAACGTAGTTGTGTAAAAACACCGACGCAGGATTAAAGGTGTTCTGTCGATCGTTTTTTGTTGGTCATGGTGACCACAATCCGCACTTTATTTCTCAAACTGGTGTATGAACTTATTTCCTATCGAACTCTGTATTGTTTCGGTGGAAAGTCGCGATTCCGTGTAACACTGCCGCATTGATTTGTTTAGTCAGAAAAACGATCTCTTAATGATGAGGTGGAGAGATGGAAGGACAGAGTCCAGCAGATGACGCAATCTCCACGAAGGCAGGATCCGGTGGAATATCGGCGTCTCCTCCAGGAAAAGGCGACGCTTACCAAACAGATCGACGAAATCAACAAGGAAAATGCATCACTTAAGTAAGTTTACCGTTTGTCAATATTTATTATGTTTTGCAAATGTCACATCAACTTGGTACCATAACGTTACTTAAGTACCTACAAAATATCATGAATGCCGACAAACGTTTAGGCTACGTTTAAAACCAGCTAATAACGAACATGTATAGGTCCTGTTGACTGTTTTCATTGCGATTTGACCGTCACCAATATTACAAACTTAATTCTACACATTGTCAGGTCGGAGTCATCGACATTGAAGGGCCAGGTGAGGGCGTTGGAGAGCAAAGTGCAGTCGAGCGTGGCACAAGTCGGTAGTCTCGAACAGTCTGTGGCGGGTAAGGAGAAAGAAGTAACTGATCTGAAGAAGGAAATGGAAGACAGGATGCAAACAACTAACAAGGTTGGGTGATACTAAAAAAGTCACCGATTTCTTTGCGATTTGGCCGCAAGGTCAAGTTTTTGTGCGGGGCCTGGGTACACAAGTAAGACAATGTTTTCGCTTGATTTTCAGGTCCGTAGAGTGGGTAGAAGATATAAACTGCAATACGAAGAACTTGTTGCCAAGATTCAACGGGTATGTGTTAATGCAAGTGATTGGCGCATGTATGGCGCGGTTGGTTTTAGCCAGTGAATAATACATTTGTATCAAGATAATGTCATATGTACAAAAATACAAGGCTTTACTTGTGTGCAAAACGTTTTCCATTTTACTTATAGTGACTTAAATCTTTCCATCAAAACTATTTAAAACCGTGGTACATTAAGCATGAATGTTTTGTTCAGATACTTATGTTTCCTTTTTATTCTCATNGAATAATGAATGAATAGTGTGAAATAAATGTTGAATGTACCAAAATATTGACTACTTTTATTGATATAGTCACTCGATTCATGAGCTTAGAAAAATACAGAAAATTCATCAAAAATTGAAAAATTACATGTATTGTGCACTTGTATATTACGCGCAACAAAAAATATAGTATTTTTGAAACCCTAAGCATGACTGTATACAAAACTTACTAGGCTTCATCTACACGGGCGAGCGCGACTTCATCCACTGTTTCTGTGAGCTCAGCAAACATCGAATCCGAAGCTTCGTCATCGAGCGCCGCAAGATTTGTCTCAAGTGCTGGGGCGTCGAGCAGTGCCGCCATTGCCCCATCTAGACCATTTATCCCTGTAAGATTTGTGATACCGGTTTTAGAGATAGACCGATTCACCACCCTGGCACTTAAAGGCAAAATATCGCCGTTTTTCAAACTCTGTGCTGGATCAAGCATGTGGTTTTCGTTGCTTGCCAAAACGCTGCGATTCATCGTTTGAATAATGAATAGAGCTTGTTCGAACAAGTTATGATTTCTACATCAACAAACTGGTTTTCGCAGTAACTGCCGAGTTTACCACACAAATATTCCCCTTTAAAAACGTATAAAGTGGGGGTACAGTTAAGTTGTAAATATTAAAAACTTTCCTGACTAATTCATCGATACTTCAAGCACTGAACATTAATAACAGACACAAGGTGTTCTGCCAAACAAATCACTTGCAGTTTCGGATAGGTTTGGTTTGGTTTAGTTTGCTTTAAAGACGTGTTGTGGTTATTTTTGTTGGCATGATTCAATAACAAGGGAGAAGCTTAAGGCACTTTGGTTTTAAACTTGACATGTTTAAAGGGCCAGAAACGAGCTTACGATCAGCTAGAGGAGGAACCACCGAGGAGCGTCGCTGTTGCTGGAAGCAGTCGAGAACCCCCGGTAAGTTTGTAGACGTCTGGGTGTGGGCACTTGGTCAAATGGTCGTATGGGCTCGAGTCATATGCAGGCATAAAAGCTGAACGTGATTCGTACTCGAAAGTGTTTTGGGTTGGAAGCCCGTGAAAACAGACGTCCCTGCTCCCGGGATATGGTGCGCCGACAGTAAAAGTAATGCAATTCTAATCATCGGACTTTCGCCCCAAAGAGTCTGCGCTTGTTCAACCTTTTTTTCGAGTTTAGCTGTTACAATCGGCAAATATTAACCCTGTAAACGTATGTTGCCTACAAAACTTCTAGAAAACTCATTTTAAACCGGCTGCGTCCAACTAGTATAGAAATGTCTTTTACATCTGACTGTAAATGTACTTGCAACTATACAACGCGTTGCAACTGCACGTACATTGGTAACAACTAAAATTAAGGATCTGCATTTGCTTTCAGGTCGTTGTTGCCCCTCAGCCAAAACGACAGCGGGGAAGTCCCGATCAGTCGAGTGAAAGTGTTTCCACCCCTACTCCGTCATCCGATGTCCACAATGAGCCAGTTGTTACTGAGGTGTGGATTTTTATTTATTTATGCAGTTCAATTAAGAATAACGGGTCTATTTTACCGTCATTCGAATCATCGCTTTCGGAGCCCTCGTATTTTGGGGGTCCTGTTTCATGTACAATCATTTGTGCAATATGTGTTTTGCAAAAATGACCAGAAAGCGACTGACGTGATGGTCATCCCTGTACGGATTTTACTGTGTAGAAACTTTTACCAGTAGTTTGAACAGCAAGGCTTTGAGTTTGTTTTAGGACTATATTTAGTCTGCGAACTAGTTCAGTCAAGTTTTAAAAATAGCAAGCAACTATCCGTGCTTGCTTAAGAAGAAGGATTATAGTTGTTAGTTTGAAAGGTGATTAAAGGGGGAATGGTTTTTCAAAGTAAGGCTTACGTTTTTACGATATTAAAACCTGTCGTTTTATCTTTATCGGACGTAAACGTTTCCAGTCGAGTCCACTCAGGCCGTTACGACGAAAACCAGTTGTCTACAAAAGTTCAAACGAGCTTCCCTCGAAACACGTGACCTTCCGAGATCAGTCAAGCGAAGCAGTGACGTCGCATGACGTCAGAAGTGAAAGTGGTGACGACATCGAGAGCGTTTACAGTACCACGTCACAAGCTACGTCAGTGATTACGATCAGCGATTCAGACAGTGTTGCGCAGGTATTTTAAGAGAGTATAGTGTGTTAGAGGTGATGGTTTGATGGCAGCCTTTGTAAGACCAGTTACTTAGCTGTATTGTTCAGTTGGTGTTCGCATAAAATAATGTTAAATTTAAATAAAAATATAACGGCCAGAGAACTTGTATACAGTGATACAATGTATTGCAAACGTTTTAAAGAAAGTAAAATAAAAGAGGTTTATATTCTAGTTACATTGTTTACCTTATCCTATTCGTTTTCTTTCTGTTCCGAAGGACATTTTAGTAAGTGATGCCCTGTGCATTAAGAGTGCCTGATGCAATACGTGTTGTCTGGTTTTGACGATTTACTTAACACGCTGAACAATCCTAAACTGTGCTGTTGCATTGTGCAGAGTGTGAGCAGTGGTGCGAGACAGCCCGACCAATCACAGCAGGTCGATGTTGATGACGCGCAGCAAGCCACCAGCGAAGTGGAACCTGTGCAAGATGATCAAGGTTTGTAAACTTAAACATACTTTTTAGCACTTGTTGTTTATACCAGTCTCGAGAATAGCACCTAGGGTAGAGACGTACGCCTGTGGTTCTCGAACTGTGTCGCGACGCCCTAGTGCAAGGTTTTTAATTTTTAAAGGCGTCGCTCAAAAATTCCATTTCAAAGCTCAAGTATATTTGTCAATAATATATATCAATAAATACAACTTTAATAATAAGCGTCTTTGGTGCATTCTTATCGCTGGTGCGTCGAAAGCCCAACCAACTTGTTCAAAAGCGTCGTAAAAGACCTGAGGAATCCTGACGTTCGCGACTTGTAGTATTTTTTTGTTAGACGAGAACTCGGCCGATATTATCGACCCCGACAGTGGAATACAAACCGCGGAGGCGAGCGCATCGCAAATTCCAAGCTCATACAGCAGTGATATGCAGATAGATACACAAGATGACGTAGCGTCGTCGTCGATGACTGGTCAGGATGACGTCATAGTGTTGTCCAGCGGTTCTGAATCTGATGATGAGGTGAGCTTCTGACGTCAGAGTTACGTTTTAGCTACGTGTTGGGTCTANTTTGTGCGATGGGTAAGATTTCAATGTGATTGTTGCAGAGTGGCGCAGTAAGCAGTAGCAGCAACGTTCAAGCTGATGAAGGAGGTCTGGATACTGACGAAGCTGAGTAAGTTACTTTCCTGTATTTCTTGATTGCCTGCTGTGCTGTAAAGTCCAACATTGCAAATGTTTTGAGCGCCATATTTTATGTTAACTTTCTTTAATACCTGATTTTTGTTGTCGACAGACCAGATACAAACGTTCAAAGTGTTGTGGAAGGAAGCAGCATTCGCAACGCCAAAAGAGGAAGGTTGAGAATACGAGTTGGTGGGTAACTACTCATATTTGCTTACGAAGCGACTTTACTATACGGTTCTAAGACTAGGAATAAAATTAAATACCATAAGCTTGCCGCTTCGTTGGACTTGATTTAGTGATTTCTGCTCCGATGCCAAATACCATTCATTGTATGAAAACAAGTTTTAAAACTTACTTTTTATTATCAGGAGCATCGCGGGCCCGTCGCCAAGGTGCCAATTCGTCATCCAATCAGCCGTAACATTGTCGTCAGATGGCGCCCTGCTAAACGTTGTAATTTGTTTTCTGGATGGGTGGAAATGTACAATCTACAAAACTTGTGGAATACCTGCTGTGGCAGCTAAACTTAAGCCACCTTGTAAATTTTGTTGCTTCGCTCACTGCCGTTTATGTAAATACAGAAACACATGCATGATGGTGTCTTTGTAGTTGAATGAAAAGATGAATATCCTGTGTCAAAAAAATCAAGTCCAAATTTATGTATTTTTGTCAGTTATTGTAACCTAAAATCTAATTCGTCTCATAATTTTTGGCAAAATATTTGCCCCAGTTTGGTAAGCAATGTAGTGTATGGAAAATGTTTTATATCACTAAAAAAACATTTTCTCCTTCAAAATTGTAGTCTTGCGTGTCAGACTGTCCGTAGATATATTTTCGCGGCTGTTGGTACTGCCTCTATACTTCTTTCTGGCCTCTTGGTTACTATTTTGGATTATCTTACACAGTGAAAGGCATAGGCAGAAAATGATTAAGTAACCTGCCTGTAAAATGTTAATGCCAAGCGAAAAAGAAGTGCTTACATTTTGTACGTTTACCAGAAAAAACTTTCGTGGTTACTGCACTGGTGACGTTGAGTGACTCTGGGATTAGATTTCTATGGCAGTGTACGTCACTGGTAAGATCATTTATTATGAAGGTGGACGTTTTCCAGCTTAGTGGCTAGATTAGATATTGTAAGGTGTTTCCTTGTCGTCTAAATACGTTTATTGTCATCCACACATATTTTTCAGACAAAAAAACGATAAAGAAGTTTTTAAAAATATTATGGCAGCCCAAAAGGCCCTCCTTGGACAGTTCCGTCTCCTTTTAAAATAAATCCTTAATAAGTCTCAAAATAAAAAAAATACTACATTACGGCATCCTGATAGGTGTGCAATTAACTGTAGATCTAATTATCGTCCATTCCATTCTTGCCTAGCCTTTCTAGTGTTAAAATTATAGCGCAAAACAAAGGGATGTAACCACCCCGATTTACGTGTCAATAATTGAACAGGACGTACAAAATAAAGACTAATTTTAAATGAGTTAAAGTATGGAATAAAGTCTATCTTAATTTACATAATGTTCACAACAGAATGAGACAGAATTAGTCCCTGGAAGTTTCTGAAAAATGTTTTACCACTATATGAGTAACAAACTGAAATCATTGCTTTTCAGATTTTTAATTTTGCTCACAATAATTACAAAATGTTCTCATGTCATTGTAAATAATTTGCTGAAGTACGATACACCTGAATTGCCGTGTTATTCACTTGACTTTATTACTTTCTGTCAAGTGCCTTTGAAATCCAAGCATGCATTTACATCGTTTTAAGCTTTCTTTGTTTATTGGATGTTTTATCCTTTCTACTGCACTTACCCAAGCAGTTTCCTCGGTAAGGATGAGATATATGTCGTTACATACCAATGCTATTTTAGAACAAATTGTTCTTGTAAAAGAATGAACAAATGTAAGCACATGTAATTTTTTATTTGTTGAAAAAAAGACCCTTAATGAATTAAGGATGCTAATATAACAATGTCAGACAATAATTTCCTTGTGCCATATTTTCAGAATGGTGCCACTTTGAGGCATACACTTGCAATTGATGAAGATGACAAAGCTCAACCTGCCAAAATTGAGGAATCTGTTGAAAAACATGCCAGTAAGCTGAAATAGTGACAAACATCTTGCTTTAAATATTCCACTTTAGTGTAAATAGACATTCTGTTTTGCTTGCAAGTACATTTTTATAGGTTACCTTTAATTGTCTGCAATTACAATATTTAAAATATGTTTTATACCACGTGTTTCAGTTTCTCCAAGTTTGTTTGATGTGCGACTTGTACATGCATTCGTGAAGGCAATTGTGGTTATAATTGTCTCAGAAATTGGAGACAAGACATTTTTCATTGCTGCAATTTTTGCTATGAAGCATCCTCGCTCAACAGTTTTTATTGGGGCAATAAGTGCCCTTGGATTAATGACATTCTTATCAGGTACATACATATATTGTCATTTGTCAACAACTATTTTTGTAAAATATAATTTTTGCGTTGCATAAAAACATATCATAATTGGTAAAACACAGAAAATATCTGTATCCTGTTGTTAAGTAGTTTTTTTGTTGTTGGTTTACATTTGTGAAAATGTATTTTATTGAGTACAACCAGCACATGATGTGTAAGAAACTGTAAACAACAAACTCATGTTATGTGTCACCATCTATGCATTGTGGGTGATAACAAACCTGAACAATGATGAGCAGGTGTTTCAGTGATTTAACTTTGCAGAATGTCAGAAATTATTTAACAGACTCCTTAACTTGCAGCTAATTGTTGTTTAGACATTGGAAAAATCGATTATAGCCAATATTTTCTGACAACTTGTCCAACTGGCTTAATTCTTATCAAAGAGAATTATAGCTATGTAACAAGGTTAATTTTAAAAAGTAAAGACACAGATTGACATTTCAGTCTACAATTGAAGATGGCTAGCCATCGCTATTTACAGTTTAATAACTGAATAAAAAAATTTGTGATAAAAAATTGTCCACTTTTGCCCTTAAACTGACTTATTTGTTTAAAACTCATTTGCAGTTGTCCTTGGGTACGCAACCACTGTTATTCCACACTGGTTGACTTACTATGCTTCTGTCCTTCTCTTTGTTGTATTTGGATTTAAGATGTTACATGAGGGGATTTCCATGGACCCACAAGGGGCCCAGGAGGAAATTGAAGAAGTCCAAGCTGAACTAAAGAAGAAAGATGAGGAGGTAAGCAGCAGCTCAAAAATCCTGGCTGGCTTGAAAGTTGTAGTGCCAACCTGAAAAGTTGCCTTATCAGAAGTTATAGCTAGGTAGTTTGCCCTTCCAAAAACAACCCTTATGTAAAAAAATGGTTTAGTGCATCTTTAACTAACAAGGGTTTAAATTTTTTTCATGGACATCTTATGTTTTTTTGCCATGGGCTAATAACAGCTAACCACTAAAAGTCAAAACATAATGGCCTATTTTTACTCAGCTCAATTTCTTAAAATACTTGTTGCTCGGATTTTGATGTTATTAAACTGATTTATAAAACATTTCTGTCACAAAGCCAGCAATATTTCTTTACTGTGCGTAAGTACATAATTGGCTCCAAAAATTGGTGTGTAAGCAAAAAGTTTGATAAATGCTGGTTTAGATGGAAAGAAGCAGTGAAGTCACTCAAGACATGGAAACTGGAATTATTCGAGGTGGCCAAGCTCGCAAATTGTTTGGAATCCTCTCCCCTATATTGGTGCAATCTTTCACTTTGACTTTTCTGGCTGAATGGGGAGATCGTTCACAGATTACCACTATTGTTCTGGCCGCAAGTGAGGTATGTTATAACACACACTTTTGAAAAGAATTATAATCAGTCGGTTGTAACCTGATACTGAAATGTTACCTTATTTTTAGAATGCAATAGGTGTTTTTGTGGGAGCTGTTATTGGTCATGCACTTTGTACTGGGCTGGCTGTAATCGGTGGCAGAATGATTGCTCAAAAAATATCAGTTCGCACAGGTATGCATGAATTTATACTAGCAGTAAATATTAAATAATTTGTAGGGTAATTTTACCCTTAATTCTGTCAAGTTTGAATAAATTAAACAAATTTGAAATAAATAATATATTTTTTTAATATTAAAGAATGGTATGCATTGTTTGAAGTAACCCTTAATTGTTTTTAGTCACTATTATTGGGGGTATATTTTTCCTTGTCAATGCCGTCTTCTCTGTGCTCACTGGGCCAAATTCATAGTGAAAGGTTTCACTTGAAAGCAAGGGCAAATCCAATTTGCAAGTGGAATGGTCCTGGAACAAGTTGAAAGATTCTTGAGGGCTTTGAACAAAAACTGGAAGTTGCGCTTTCTTGTATTTTTTTATTTATTTGTTCGGTGCAATTACAAAATGTTAACTGGTAGTTGGTAGTAATGTATCAAACCAATTTGTTGGTGTTGAAGGGCATCTATTATTATTGGTTAACAGTTACTAACAAACTACTTATTATAGGCCTTTATACATGCGTTTTGGTCAGCAGCCTTTATTCTTAGAGTAGCAGCAATTTTTTAAAAATCATTTACTTAGTTAAACATATCAGTTACACTTGTGATATGATTGGTCAATCACTATTTAAAGCTTATTGCTGTGTACCTTTTTTGTGTAAAAGGTGTTTTTTTTCTCGTATACACAAATAAAAGTAGGAATAAATCTAGACAGAATTTGTTTCAGGGTCATCGGTTTGCCTTCTCATGAAATTGTCACGAAAATGCAGATATAGGGGTTCATATAATTATTTTAAAGTATTGGTAATAGTTACAAAAGATTTCTTGTGGCCCCAAGTGGGCAACAGAACATTTTTGAAAAAAAATGAAAGTAGAATCTTGTATTTGTGATTTTTGGTACTGTACTGTTTAAATATTTTGCCTAAAATGGGTGTTTATCTTAAACTCACAAGCTTCTGTGTTATTTCCCTGTATTAGGAACATATGCTTTGGATGTTTTTACGGGAGTCAAAACTTATTTTCTTTTCTACAGTGCAATGGTTTAACCATTTGTGTTTCTGACAAAAAATTGTTCTAAAAGTCCCTTTAATGAAAAGCTAGTACCCAATAAAAAAACAATTTTCCCCAATAAATTTGATTTTATATTTTCTCCTTGTGTCCCACATTGGGAAGCATAGAGTGTTTGTTGTATGTTTCTATTATTTGTGTACTCATTTTTTGCGGAACACTCTAAGCGCATGTATAATATTTTAACATAGGAGGATTTTAGCTTTGAAACTATTATGTAAACCAGAAATCTAAATATTGTACTACAATTGCAAATTTGGGTTTTTCATGCAGAATATTGCATGTAAATTTGTTTTGGTTCTTGGCATGCACAATTTTCCTTAGACCACCAGCATTTTCATTGTGTGTGAACATTGTCAAGGTTTTAATGTTTGACCAGGATCTGTGCTGTTATTTTTGAAGCTATTTGAAAATGATTTTTATTGCACAACAAATGAACGAAGAATAAAAAGTGAATGAATGATAAGCAATGGAACAAATGATAACCCTAGCCAGAACTTGGGGCTAAGCATTTAAGTGGTGCCTACCAAGTTATGATAAAAATACTCTTATAAAAACGGAAGTTTAAACAAGACCAAGTTTTGGGACAAGAAACTTTAATTGCTTTTTTGTCGCAGTTGTCTTATCATTCCTCGCTGATATAATAGCAGAATAGATTTAGAGATTGGAAAAGTAATCATGCAGCTGATTTGCTATTACTTCATTCAAGTACATTATCACCAAACCCAGAACATCCCCAAATAATAAAATGAAAAGAAGCCTTTTTTTATCAGGCCAAACTGAACTTCTGTAGTTTTGTGACAAACTATCCACTTAGATTGCAACCAATGATTAAACTATTGTTCGTGTTGATACAATTTAAAATCTAGTTATGGTAATGGGAAAATTTTCCATGACCAAACTGTCATCTTCAAATACAACAACCACATTGACTTCAAATTCAATTTTAAAGTTGGTTGTTTCCAGTGTTGGACATGAGAACAGTCTGGGAAAGACCATGTAAATAGGAACGGTAAGACCACGACAAATATCTCCAGAACCAATTTCAATGTTTTGTATTGTTGACACTGTAAAACAGGTTTCAATGATAATAAGTCTGGTGAAACAAAAATCAAAGGTAAACAAAAAATCAGTAATATACCTTCCCTTGCAAAACCTTCAACGCTACCAACAGTTTCAACTCGTAATAATTGAAGTTCAATAGATTGGATTGCTGTTTCAGAATTCTCCACCACTAGTTCTCCAGTAAATGGTCGAATGATGCTGCATTGAGAACTGTCAAGTTTTCCTCTGATAGAAAATCTTGGTAGGTGGGCTTTCTACACAAATATATAAAACTTATCATGTTTTTTTGGTGCTTCTACTTTTTTGAACATACCATGTTAACATTTTGAACTGAGTTATGGTTGATGGTAAAAGGCACTTGCTTCACGGATGACTTTGCACCACTCTTTAGTTCAACTAAGAACTCACATTCAGCAGTAAGATCTTTAATTAGCAGAGGTCGTTTCATCACACACTTGATGGTATACTGTATTTTGAAAACATACCAATTATTGTTTAAGTATTTAACCACTTTATTATATTTGGTTGTAATCAACAACAAAGCATGCATACCTGTACTGTTATGTAGACACCATGGTAAGTTTCATACAAATGTTTGTTGCTACCTTTTGACTTTAAAACAAACTCAAATGGGATTTCAGTTTTGCCTGCTGGTAATCTACATAAACAAAACATTTGACAACATTTGCAAGATAATTTCAACAAAAAACACTTACTTCCCAGATTTTTCCGCTTCAGTAGCATAACTGAACATGTAAATTGGTTTAACACTGCTGTACAGCGCTTCAATGCGCCCAACATTTTTGGCACTTAGTGTTAAAGCTACAACTCCATCACATGTTAGAGAAATGCCCTGATGTGTCAATGAGTTCTTACTCTGGACAACGATGAATCCACGAACAGTTTCCTGTAAAATTATTCAATGCAACTGTATGTAATTCTGTCCTACATATGACACAACAATTTACACATTAAAAATACAAACCAGTTCGTGATAAACTTTAGTATGACGGTCTAATTTGATATCGAATGTTGCCATTTCAAACCAATGCACACAATATTTGAAAAAAGAAACTATACTACAAAAACATCTGTATCTGCAAATTTGAGTAAATATTAGCCTTGTAAGGCTAGGTCGTTGTTTGCGTCGGTAGATTAGGCAGAATCGCATGAGGCAAATAATAAAGGTACAACAATTTACAATTATTGTATACTTGCAAAAATCCTACAAAAAGTAACATAAAATCCACACCTCAACTTCGGTTTAACGATTTGGGGAATTCCCCAAACAGTCATCGTTTTGCCATAGATTTTACATTACAGATGACAGACCTGTTGCTGATCGTCGTGGGCGAAAAACTTTGCAAAAAGGTTTTAAAACTTATGTAGTTATCGATTATGTATATCGTTAAAATTGCAAATTTGTCTCCGTTTTAATTTTAAATGAGAAAAGACTTAAGTTGATGAGTGTCTTACAACAAACGAAAAACCAGATACTACTAAATATTTAGTAGGTAAAACCACATGTTCGTGGTCAAATGATTGGCGTATTTTTTACTTTTACCACATTGTTGGAAAAGTTTAATAATCGAGTACTTTCTACACGTATAAGCAACAGGACAGAATGGGTTGTTTAGCATACTTAAAGATGATGGAACCTATCATTTTTTACTGACAAGACAAAATAAACAGCTGTAAACGCACTGTTGTAATCATGGGCTCTTTATTTGACGAACAGCAGACTCCGAAACATGTCAAATCGCATTTTGTCAAGGCAATAGGAGCAGCTGTCATAATAAGCTGTCGGAACCCCTTTGTTCCAGCACTCATCATTGGGTGTGAACCTGACCATCTCCAAAATTAGACGTGTTGAAACGTCAGGCATGGGAATTGTCAATTCCAAACATCGGAAAAAGGTGCGTCCCTCCAAGTTTTGTTAGTTAGGTTTCGGTCCACAATGCGAAACAGATGTGATCTAAGTAGTGTGTTTTATTGCTGTTACGGCCTTACGATCTAACTTTGCTTGTATGTAGCCAAAATCTTCATAGTTGGGTGTAAAAAACGTTCGTCAACAAACACCAGTTTGACGAATTGTGCAAAGTTTTTCAAATGTGTTATGCGGAGCGTACCCATATTCAATGTCATCTTCGTCATATTTCAGTTTTCCCGTAACTTTCCAGCCTAATTTACAAATTAAACTCACTGCTGTTTAAGTGTTCATGCTGCTGTTTTGTTATACACGCAATAAACTACGCTCTGGGCGGTTGTTTCAAGGTAAGCGGAGGCGACCACGCCAAGCTTGTTGTCGCGGTCGCAATCTGCGAGATGTGTGGCTTTTCACTAAAAATTACATTAAACGACACAGCCGGTTTGCAACAAAATATTGGCGCACAATGACTTTATCAGAGTTACTGATATAACCAAGTTTCGTGAGGTTTTATCATGTTGTAGTAGAAAATTTATGTGAGTCGTAAGGTTCTACCTTGTTGTAGAAGAAAAATTATACGTTAGAACAAGCGCTGTGTTCATCTTCGGTTGGTGCACACAAGGTTTATTTATACGTTCCTGATACCTGATAGAAATACAATTTAGCATATTCCGCTTGAAGATAGAAAATGTAGTGAATGTTATAATAAACGAATCACCAAACTTGAAACAGTTGCTCAACGATTACATGATGTAGAGCGCAACAAACATACGGCACAAACGGTAAATATGATGAAACGAGTTGCTATGTAACTTTTGAAATATGAGCAAATTACGGCAGCATCCGACTTTTTTTCGATTTTAAAAGGTTTAAAACACAATTGTATTTTTGTTTTTTCAATATTCTTTAATATCAGGAAAGTTACAGCTTGTTTTGGGGATTTTCCTTACCTCAGCCGACTAAAATTGACCTACAGGGCGTTGGGTGACGCCCTGTTTAGTCATGCGTACCTTCATATCACCCGCACATGCGAAATTTGCCACACAGTGGAGCGCAGTAGTTCAGCGTCAAGTGTTTGGAGACTACATTGCCAATCAAACCTGCACGTGACACGCATTCGAGGCAGGCGGGGTCTCAATAATTACATGTTGGACGCGTGTGTACTCGGGAGGCAATTGTTTAATTGGCTGCATCGGCAATCACGACTTGTCACCAGGAGACAGCAGCGACCGCCGACGCTGCCGACAACCGACAGGCATCTGGCGAACTTGTCACTTTGACAACCGTAACAACTTGCTGAAAACAGATTTTTTTCGTCGTTTGGAGTTTTTTTGTAGACCGCAGGATTGCAAGCAATGTAGTTTGGTAATGGGACAATTCTGTTTATGGGTTGTGCGTGTTTGCCACTTGGCCTTCAAGTGTGACTTTAAATGAGCGAGAGTGATTTTTTCTGAAATGTTGTTGTAATAAGTATGGAGGCAAGAATGGAGATCTATTATTTTTCCGCTAGGTGACAGTAAATAGCTACTTTATTTTCTTTGACATTTCGCCGAATACAAAACAAAGCAGATACTTTGCGTAACCTATTTGCCCAGTGCTGCTCCTGATTGCAATTTCCAAGCCGAGTGCATTGTTTTTCCTTGGCACCAACACACCCGCTGTGGTTGTGATGAATTATTTGCTGACCACATAAGCGTTTCAAAGGGCTTTGCAAATCGCCTGGTCGGCGCCACCGTGGAATATTGCGGTCGGTTGGGCGAGGCTTTCCCGACAAAGGTCCATAAATCACGCCCTCTGTAACAACTCGACTAGATGTAGCAGAATTCCTTATCGTGTGCTACAAAGATGTAGGCGACTTCGGGAGGATCAACTTATTTGCTTGCGGATAATTCGGTCGCGACCAGCCCGAGTCCGACCTGTGAATCACAGACGAAACGGCGTTTTGTCTTCGTGAGATTACGTCGCGTGAAGTTGTGAAATCTCGCCACACGAAACACCGCGACTATTCAAACACAACAATCGCTTAAACCACCAGCAGCGAAATATTTTCGCAGGGAATCGTTCAAATGCGTCACATGCGTAAGGCGGTGGCGCAATTGTACTGTGCTGATCACCCGTTAAACTTCTGTTGTCCAATGTGCCATTTGAGGCTGACGCATAGGGGTTTTTTCGTACATTTTTGTTATTTGTTTTAGTTTTGTCAATCTGTTTCTTCCTTGTTCATCATCATCTGTAACACACAACAGAAGTTTTTTAAACTTGTTTGAGGAAATTATGCATAATCGGTCCCATTGTCTTAACAATAAAATATGTTGAGTTGAGTTGAGTTTATTTCGCTTGATGAAAGAAAACATAGCAACACATGTCAAAAAATTTACATGACTAAAGATTTGAAGTTTTTTTAACAAAACCGGTCATTATTTTACAGTGGCAATTGTAAAACACTTACATAAAAACAGTGTAATTGCCATTTCAAACACAAAAAACATATTTTACAATTGCCACGCTTAACTTTTCCCAGTCGGGACGAAAGCACCATTACTGGACCGAACAGCTTAACCGCATTTTTCACACGTTCCACGCGGAGCGTTGCCTTCGCTTCAAATTGATTCTCTGCACTAATCAACACATCACGCATTCCGCTTGTCACTTCAACAGAAACGTCGTCATCACAAAAACCTCATTACCTGAAGACGCGTGTCCATTTAAGGTGGCTTGTGTCGAATGTGTTAAGTTGTTGGCGGCTTTGTATCGTCCTGTCCGTGGGAATGACAATCTAAATAATTGCTCGAGTGGTGCTTATACTGGCGAACTTCCAATGTTGAAGCACTTTTCTCGCATTTGGCAGCTCGCCCACCCACCGATGCTGCAATTACGCTCTCAAGGTCGGTGTCAAGTCCTGCAGTTTAATTCGGCCCGGATTTTGATCATGACAAAATTCGTATTTTAGATGTTGGAGAAACGCTTTTGGGGAATCTGAACGAGAAAACCCGGATAAAAGTTTTATTTCGCAACATTGACATGTATATTTCTACCGTCAGAAAACGAGTGTTGAAAAAATGCTGCTGCTTTAGGTTTCAAGTATTTTTTGACACTCGTAGAGAAAGATGTGCACAATAATTGCCTGAGCAAGTAAACGCGTTTGCCTTGGGCAACAAAACTAAGAAAATAAAGTTTTTGCTATTTCCCAGTCTCTGACAATGGAACCCTTCAGTGATTTTTTAAAAAAAATGTTGAAAAAACGCCTACTCATTCGTTTCAAGCCAAAGCGGAAACCTGCTATGCCGACTTTTCCCAACGCCCTGCACGCGAACCGAAAACAACATGTAAATGTCAGTCTCTCGCTGAAACCGACCGTCGAAAATTCGCTGTAATTCTGTTTACCCAAACCAATGTCGCATTTACTGCGCACTAACATGTGTCTATTCTGCGGCCAATGTATATCGGCTCAAATGATCAGTTTCTATACAGGATTAGCAAGGTACCACCAAGCATTGTTTCTGCTAATTCCTGACTCATATCCGTCGTTCTATTGCATTGTTCGTTCGTCTACAGGTGAAGCCGTGCAAGTGCGACGGTTTCCTAACGAAATCCGCCCGCAAAAACAAGTTCCAAGTGGCGGCATTTCTGCACTCGACTTGCCGCGTCTGCCTCTCGGAATCGATCAAGAGATAGACACCTGTGGTGCAGTCATGTGACTTGCTGTTTATGTTAAGTTTTCCCGCTATGATGAGCACTGTATCAAAATCTGACAGTTAGCTGCCTGATGTACATTTTAAAGTGGTTCGAGCGTTGACGGCATATGGAACTATCTCATAGATTCGAGTAAACAAAAACGACTCAAGACCGCTTGTTATGCAAGATCCTAACACGGAAATTATCGTCACTGTTACCATTGGCCCTTAAGCTTCTGTAGATCACCCGCATTAGTTGCAGTTTGAAGAGATACATTGCAGAACCAAAAAAATGCGGTTTACATTTTTGCAGGTTGCAAAGTGCAACCATTAAGTTAGTTCATCATATAATTTGGAAAATATCGTTTATCGAAGGCGTGTGATGTACAAGATATATCAATGGTGGCATTATTCGCGCTATCCCTGGGCAAGGGCGTTGCAGCAGCCGTGATGACAGATGTTTCGAACCGCCGGGCCGACATAATAGCGATACGCAATCAAATTCGCTGTTCAAAACCATCTTTCCCAACAGCGGTAGAAAACAGGACCTTTGTGTTTGACCTGAACTGCGGTCTTAATATGGTGAGTTTCCCCGTTGGATCGTGATAAGGGGTTTGGTAATGTTGATAAAACGACTCGTCCTTCTTATTTCGCCTTGACTGAATGACAGTTCGATGGGAACGGCAAATGAATTGGATTAGATGTGCAGCTTGCGCGACTTACATAGTATTGCCACCACTTAAAACAACAAAGGTGGTAAAATGCATCGCAAACCACATGTTCATCTTTATTCGCATCTGGTTCTTCGTATATGATTGCCACTGAAGTGTCACTTGTAGAAACACCGGGATAATGACCACAGGTGTCGCTACTGAGGCGCCAAATTTATTTGTCGACGTAGAGAATCGTATAATGGGGGAATTTTCCGACAGAATGGAATGTTACGATGTTTATGCATTTGTTTCTTTGTAGTTTATCCAATATTGCCATCATTTTGCGAAAAGATCCGAAATTATTAACTCATAATTAACACAAATTACATCTGCTAATTGTATTTGTGGTCAATTGTTTGACATGGTAAGAGCAGACGTTTTTTGCACAACGCCTCTCTTTTACGGCGAGGATGGGTAGAAATATTGCTTTGTTTCTAATAATTTCATCTTAAAAACGAAAAACCTATTGCTAGCGCGTAAAATTTGTTTTCTGGTGTTAGATAGGTTGTCTGAAACTCTAACAAACAAATGTTGGTTACTTTAGAAAACCACTGTGGTATACAGTTCATAGGTTTCCAGCCCTTCAGATCGTAGACACGAAAGCATCGATTTTCCATCGTCGGAGAACAG
The DNA here is from genome assembly GCA_008931825.1 of Phallusia fumigata. Taxonomy (NCBI): domain Eukaryota; kingdom Metazoa; phylum Chordata; class Ascidiacea; order Phlebobranchia; family Ascidiidae; genus Phallusia; species Phallusia fumigata. Next base: position 24,489 of record QXVZ01032072.1, read on the forward strand.
CACTCTTTGAGTACATATAATTGTCAGTGGTATGTAAGGAGCGCTGAGCAAGTGTGCGACTTTTCCCCCTATACGACGGTGCTCGAATCGCCGGAACGCGTACCCAGGAAGAACAACCGGGGGACGAGAAAAGAGAAGAAATGCGGTGCTTGAATAAAAGAGAGGGCTGCGTCAGATGATTGTGAGAAGCCGGGCCAGTGCTCGACCAAAGTGAGCATCAGCTGAGTTGCTTGAAAGCTGCAACTCGGCAAACTTCGATGTAGCGATGCCGTAAGTTTTGCGTGGTTTGCCGGCGGTGCAACGACAGGCGTGTAGTGACGAAAGTTTACAGCTACTAACCAAGGCAGGCCAATCTGGCTGGGGCCTGGAATCTGTCGTCGGGCATTAGCACTGGCTGGCGCGGGCTTTAATTAGTTTGAGACCGGCAATAAAAGGGCGGGCATGAGCGACGTCCAGTTGACAATAGTTGTCGCGTTTGTTTGTTAACCCACTTTAGAATGCGCGGCGCGCGTGGCCGTGAGGAAGTCGAGGCAACTGTACAAGTTGCTGATACCGAATTTAATCAGTTTCAGATGATCTATACACACAAATGTATTGATCCCATGCGCATTGTTTTAGTAGTGGTTTTTATTTGTTTTGAAAATATATGTCTAGTGTAGAAAACGGTCAGATTCAAAAGCAGACAGCAAGTTGGCGTTTTTGAAAATTACTATCCTATCCCTAAAAGTGAACACGACGTTGCGGTTTATCGTAAGTGCAGGTACAAAGTTGAGCAATTTGTCCCATGTCGAGAATGTTGCCGTCGTTCCGCCGTAATTCACACACGCAGTGCGCGCGTACCGATCACTGTTTGCTCACCTTTATGGGATGTAACACAGGGGTCGAAGATATTTGTTCTGCGGCAGTTCGCAATTGAGTGTACAGTTTTGTCTATAGTCAGTCAATCCAAAGCAGGACATGCCGTTGTCGTGTGCCCTCAAGCTATGTACTCTGTTATTTCTGTGCGGACTTGAACCTGTCAAGAGCTACGCGCGTGTGTGTAATGTGGTTGCGTCGATTTTACGTTGCCGTCAGTTAACTTTGTTGGCGGCCTAACGCTAAACCGACAGTTGTGTAACTGCGCTGTATTGTACACACAGGGAGTCGGCAAGGTTCCGAGAGTCCCGTTGGAAAAATAGTTTTTGAAATATAAGAACCGACGTTTAGTGTTCGAGGCAAGCAATACTGTTTGATTGTCGCGAAGTAAAAGAGGTCACGTCAACATGGGACCTGCTCTGGCGTTACAATTCCTGTCCGCCGCTTTGTTACTCCTATCGGGCGTGACGCGATCCCAGCATCCACCCAGCCTCAATCCGCCGTCGAGTATCGTGCAGCAGGTGAACACAGTCCGTGTTCCGTATGGACGCTCGGTCTTTATCAACCCTGTCTCCGACCTTAACATCCAAGTCGAGAAGAACGACCACTGCTTCGTAAAAGTCCTTCCCGACGCACTCAGCCAGCGTCCCGGCTTCATATCCCCCAACCACTTCCCGTGCGACTTCGGCCCCGAGGACGTGAAGTATTCACATCTTGGCGCACGCAGCCCGAGCGAAGACCATCTCCGTCTCCAGATCCGTTACGACACTCCAGATGAGACCTACATCATTCCTGTCCGTCTCACCGTCGAAGTCCTATTCATCCAGCGTACCGTCATCACCACTTCTCTCTTTCTCACTGTGCGCGAACTGCTTGGTACATCCGAGGCAATTGACCAGGAAATCCTCGACTTTACCTTTGACGAAAGCACCCAGCAATGCCAAGTTGCTACCCTGTCTGGATCAGCTGGCCTTCCCAGGTACGGAAACCTTATTAACGATCCATCCCAAGGGAGCATGATGCCGTGTGCGGATTTCCTCAATGCCGGCGTAAGGTACCAGCACACCGCGACAACGAGCTCGCCGAATCGCGATCACATCCCCATGGTGGTGGAGCTGCTGGACGCGGACGGCAATCTAATCAAGCAAGAATATTTTCAAGTGAGTATAACGAGTAACGTTAGACTAAACGAAACCTGTTGAGGTTACTCACTACTTTCTTATCTTGTCATAGGTAACTGTAAAAATCGTGAACGGAATAGAGAACACGCCCCCGCGGGTCGATTTTGCTGCTACTAACATGATGGAGGTCAACCAATTTGTGATGACAGCCTTTACCAACGAAATGTTGCGTGCAACCGACGTTGAATCGGATCCAAACGATCTTATCTTCAACATTACGCAACCTCCCAGTTTTCAACAGGGTGAGATTGTCAGCACAGACGACCGCAATCTTCGCATCTCCTCGTTTCGACAAAGCGAGTTGAACGAGTACAGAATCGCGTACAAACCACCGAGCGTCGATTCGGACGTTCAGCGACTGGTCGAGATCGAGATGCAGGTGATTGACACCGATGGACTCGTCTCGGAGCCCTTCCATTTCGTCATCATCGTCAATCCGATGAACACAATGGCGCCGGTGGTGACTCGTAATACTGGACAACTTCTGTATCAGGTACGGTAACCCCGAAATATACGCGCCCAAGAGAAACATTTGCCGGCAAATAGCGTCTGCAAACCCGGTGCGCTTACGGTCGTTTATCACGTTCCAGAGCCAGCCTCTTGGCAACTGTGACAAATACAGGCAACAAACAGTGATAATAGAAGCAAGGGCAGTGCCAGCAGCCCTTGCGAACCACTGCCGATAAGGTTTTGTTTGCTTATCTCTGTAGCTCAGCAGCCCGAAGGCGCAAAACAATGACTGGGATTGATATCTCGTCAATCGCACTAATAAGCTTGGCACGATGCGGCTTTGCGCATGGGCCCGCGGCAAATTGATAATTTGTATGGAGGGTATGAATATCCCAAAGCCACAAACTATTTGAATCGTTACCGAAGAGGATAGTCGTCACGTTTACGCATATGAAGAGAACCTCTCTTTTACCTAAATTTTATGTGTTTTTTATTTTTACAACTAACAACTGTATTTATTATCAACTGACGTACCTATTCCCACAAAACAATATCGAACGAATCATAGCATTTCAAAGTAACTGTCTACACCACACCAGTCGTCCTCCGAAGCTATTGTTTTTGTGTTATTTTGAAGGGGCAAACCAGGGCACTATCCAGCTCACAGAATCTCGAAGTCTCGGATGAAAACAACCTGGACGAGGTCAGGATTCGGCCGCTCAGACAAGCTCAACACGGAACATTAAGTTTCGGTCCTCAAAAGTTTTTTACTCCAGCTGATCTGGACGCCGGCCTTGTGACGTACCACCACGATGGTTCAAACACCTACAGGTTGGTTCAAATTCTTGATCAAGGTTGTACAAGTATATTAGGTCACAGCGATTGAGCATGTGCGTTAAATCGCAAACTTATGTTTAAAATTTACTGTCAATGACTGCCTCGGTATACAGTAGAAAACCTTCACGCACTCACAAACACCAGTATTGAAGCCACCGCTCTTTCCGCGCGTGCAACACATACTTTCTGGGCAATTGGCCTTGTGCTCTGCCCTGGAACAAATTGTTCAACCATCTAACGGCCCGCGGTGGCAATTTCGTAATACGTCACAAGAGCCGTTAGCACGCTATCATAGATCAAATCCTGCTGGTTCTTGAGTGGTCACAATCGCACGCAGGAAAGCGGGCAGCAAGCCACTTTTGGCCTGTGAAAGTTTTCGCAATGTACTAAAAACAGTTCAAACGACGCACGAAGTCGCGACCCCCGCGTGGTCAAGCTTACGTTCGGATTTACGGAAGGATTTTGGCATTGGGCGGTCCCCTCAATAACTGACCCACCGACTGTTTTCTTTGCAGTGACAACATAGTTTTCCGCATGACTGACGGCGAGACTGAGGTGGAGTTCCTGTTCCCGATAACAATAGCGCCTCTGGACAACACACCGCCGGTAAGTCCTTGTCACAAAGCGCGCCCGGCGTTTCAGGTGTAACAATTGCAAGCGCGTGGGAGATTTGCCCTGTTTCAAACTTACGTTTCAACCTTTCAGAATGTCGACACCAACACTGGGCTGGTGGTGAGCAAAGGCGAGACGAAAGTTGTAAGCTCATGGGTTCTGCACGCCGCTGATGTTGACTCGGATTCGTTGCTGGCCAAGTTCGTGCTACAAGACCCTTACTCGGAAGTTGGTGTGTTCATGCTGCTGATCGACGACATCCCGGAAGGTGCCGAGGGTGACGCGTTTTCGCTGCGGTCCGACGGAAGATGGGAGAAAGCGATTACGGAATGGACTCAACAGGAAATCATGGACATGAAGGTAACTGCTAAAACCAGACTTTGCAGCGGTGACTTGTGGTAAAATATTTACCCTGCAGTACGCTTATTTGTAAATGCCTAATGGGTAATGCAATATAGGTGTACTACCGACATATTGGACCTCATTCCACCGGCGTGGTAATGGACGTTCATCCATTCCGTGTGCAAGACAACAGCGATCCGCCCAACAAATCCGACAGGTTTAATTTTGTTGTGAAAGTACTTCCCGTCGACGACATTCCACCAAACCTATATCCCGGAACTACGCTACAGGTCAGTTACATAACATATAACATTCGATGCTTAAATGATGGAAAATAAATCAATAAAACCAGTATTCTCGTCTTGTTGTTTGTGCGCAACTCGTAAAATATACTGCAGATGAACGTTGAAGAATTCGAGCTTACCCCACTGAAGAAGAAACTACTGCGATAC
>QXVZ01032075.1:0-11494 GCA_008931825.1 Phallusia fumigata
TTGCAATATGGCTAAGACCAGACTTAATTATCTTGTTAAATGGCAAAGAATATTACATAGTGACGAACATAGCTATTGTGATGTAACAGATAGATTGCAACATGCAATACAGCATTGCGGCCTATGATTCTCATGGCTTGCCTGTTGATGAGGAAATAATTTTGCTTACACTTAGCGCATGAGACAGACATATACGGAATGCATACAAAGCATAGAACACAGGCCATGTGCACTTTGCCAGGACGAAAAGGTTGAGAACCACTGCTCTAGATTAAATAATCTGAAGCTATTTACTGAGAAAAACACTACAAATCATTCATACCTCCAGTTTTATTTGGTTTAACTGAATCTAAATGAATATTCGATTATTGGTAAATTGCGAAGTATCGAAAGGATTTTGGCTTCATTTGCAGCCTGTTTATATTTGTTTAAAATAGGCTGAGGATAGGAGTTTTCTCGGGTTATTTAAAGTCCATTTGATTTGCATTATTCAAGTATTGGTATCATTATTATTGGTAAAATTGTTTCACTTTCTTTACTTAACAGTTGCAGATCAAATTTTTTTAACTGTAAGTGTTTTTTATGAAGATATATAAGTCATACTGTTTGTATTCAAGACTCCACTGGAGTTGAGTCACATGGTGATAGAGATTAGGATTGACTTAAAACCCTGTTAGATAAAAATGCTTTTTTTTTGTTTTCTCAACTAATGACTTACAAATATTGACTTAAAAACTGCATGTTTTTGAATAACATGCAGTTTTTAAGTCAATATTTGTTAAAAAAAATGTTTGATGTTGTTTGCTTAAATTGAACTTTCTTTTTTTTGTTTTAAAAAATTATAACGTACAGTTTCATTATCTAAGCACTCTTTAGGTATTATCTGACACAACTGATCCAAAATCCATCTGTTTTTTGTAGGAACACGGGTATTTTTGAGTGTCGCTGCCGATCTTGTGGTGCAAGAAATCCAGGAACCTGTTCGATTTCTTATTGAAACCAAAGCCCGGGTTTTTCCGCAAACGGAAAAGTTTTGGTATTTTGGCAAGAAAATTCTACATGAGAATTTCTTTCTGCGGCTAAATGAGGTATGTGGCGAAATTAATTTTAGGGCTGTTTTCATATTTCAACTGTCATTTTAATGTTTGACTAAACTTTAAACACCGTTTACATAAAATAGTCACAGGTAAGGTGACACATATTGTTTTCACAGTTTTATTGTTTTTACACTGTANGTTCGATGTCTTATTGAAACCAAAGCCCGGGTTTTTCCGCAAACGGAAAAGTTTTGGTATTTTGGCAAGAAAATTCTACATGAGAATTTCTTTCTGCGGCTAAATGAGGTATGTGGCGAAATTAATTTTAGGGCTGTTTTCATATTTCAACTGTCATTTTAATGTTTGACTAAACTTTAAACACCGTTTACATAAAATAGTCACAGGTAAGGTGACACATATTGTTTTCACAGTTTTATTGTTTTTACACTGTATTATAGGAATATAAATGCGAATCTATGCCTTGAATTTACAACCAGTGGATTCTAAAATGCCAATCCATTTCAGGATTTTAGAACTGTTTTTCAATACTGTGTTGCAGATTTTTTAGAAATGTTTTGTGAAACAGTAGAGATGTAGCATGTACAGCACTAAAAATAAGCTTGGTGCGAAATTAGGTAATAACACATTGTCTGGTGCATAAACAAAAACGTTGTTTAACAATAAGAGTGTTATGCAGTATTTGGTCCATCGATTTGCTGTTCTGTCTAATGCTGTTTTGTTTACACCGTTTGGTCAAAAAAGAGTCGTCTGAACCAATTTTTTCAAATTTTTGCACATGATTGTGTTCTGACAATTTCAGTTTACCCATTATTTGATTACCAGGCCCCAAAAATGTGAAATTTTCAATCTTATGTGTTGAATAAAGCAAACAACCTAGAATTTTTGTAAAATTCACTTATATGGATTGTTAGTTGCCGAGCCAGAAGGTAAGCAAGAAGATGTTTGAAGTAGTGAGCGTTCAGAGTGAAACATCTTGGATGAAGTGGTCCGCCTCTACATCTCACTCTCATCACCCGCATCCTGAACATGCTCTCAGCTCCACCTGTCCTCAAGATGAGGAGGATGATGATGGTACGGATTCTAAAACTGTTTTATTGTTTATCTTTTGTGCTTCTCTCCAGCAAAAGCCCGTAGTGTTAAATGTTGGTGTGTGTTAATATTTTTTAACTTGCTTTGAACCTGGGCCGGTGCCGAGGACAAATCCTGATTGGAGTGCCTCCAACCATTTGGCCAAGTTTTAGAATGCTTAGTGATTACAGAAAAGCTGTCATATGGCCTACAACATTTACTATTTGAAGTTTTTTGGTCCTTTATAATCAGGCAGAAAGAAAAAAATGACTGGGTAATATATTATGTGACGTTCAATTGTAATGTAGCAATAGCATTCGTTACATGTAATATGCGATAAATAGCATTGCCAGGACCGTCTTGGAGTTAGGAATTTGTGTCCATAAGGAAGTGCATTTGCAATTTTGGATCAGTAAAAATTACCATTTTACTTTTGTTTTGAAACCAGAATTCTTTTTTTGGGCGGTACACTTTACAATAACGCTAGAATGCCGCCTGCAAAAGTTAATTTTTCTGTTGTGACACTTGCGCAGTTTTCAGTTGTGCGGGCCCGACATATCAACTGCAGCTTTTGGAGCCAAAACGCAACGACAAATTCTGAAAAATACAATTTTGCTATTTGCCCAGATACTGACGAACCTCTACTCAGCGGGTCAGGCGAGGTCAATCGTGAATGTTCAGAGAGAGTTTTGTCCGACTGGGGCGACGCTCTGTCCCGGTGGCATGCCGACCTGTCCAGGCGGCCCCCTGGCCTTCGGTCCCTGGTCCGGCAGCCCGGCGGGGTCCCGGATGCCCTGAGAGGGGAGGTCTGGCAATTGCTGGCCGGTTGTCATGACAATGACGCAATGCTGGAGAGGTATCGCAACCTCATAGTGAAGGTATGAGAGAAATTGTATTTTTATTGGTGCGAGAACACAAAGCATGGACTCGGAGAATAGCCTAATTTAAAACATAACTGGCAGAGAATTTGCATTGAAGTCTTACATCTGAATTGAGATTGATATTTATGATGCTTTTTGTTTGTATATTACTTAAAAATGGTAGCGAGCCTTGTTTTTTATTTTAGTCTCGGTTTTAGATGCATTTCAGACCCACATTCCCAATGTTGTAGATATTTAGGGATCTTTTGTAGCGTGGCAATGATTTTTATTCTCTAGTTGTCTTGTCAAAATTACACTCTTAGGTAAACTTGGGCTTGGTAATTTATCCTGCATTACTTAATGCGACCTATAATACAAAAACGTTTTTCCAAATTTTTTTCTGCATCTCTTTTTAATATTCAATTACTTTCAATTCAAAATCTCGCACCACGCCTTCGCCCCGCCCCTAAACGCATATCCAATCACATCATCCAACGTCATGCGCAAACATCACATATATTTCTATCCATCAGGACTCCCCGCAAGAAAACATAATTCAGCGGGATATCCATCGCACTTTTCCCGCGCACGACTTCTTCAAGGACACGGGCGGTTTAGGCCAGGATTCCCTGTATCGAATATCCAAAGCATACTCTGTGTATGACCAAGAAGTCGGTTACTGCCAAGGACTCTCGTTTCTCGCCGCTGCGCTGCTTTTANTTGCATGTTGCCACGTTTAGAAAACTAGTCATGTTTGATATAAAAAGTATAGGCTCGTTAAATGTGTTTGATTGAAGTAAACGCAATGTTAACAATTTTCATGTATCAGTTCATTGGACAATCTCTTCTACAGGATCTGATGCCAAGTTTACACGACCATTTCAAGCAGCTCGCTATAGAATGCCACATGTTTTCCAGCCAGTGGTTCTTGACTCTCTTCACAGCAAAGTTTCCACTGAACATGGTTTTCCAAGTCGTTGACATCTTCCTCAGCGAGGTGGGACTTTGCTTTTGCTTCACGTGTTTTTGACAAAAAATACTGATGGTAGTTCAAGTTTTGTGTCAAGAAAACGTTTCGTCAAATTGTAAGTCACGCATTTTTTGTATCTTCATTTATAATGTTCGTCAGGATTTTTGAAAGTTTTAATGAATTGAAACGATCACAGTTTCGCATCAGTGTGTTTCATAGGCGTTGATTTTTTAGCATATTTTTTGTGTGGGGTGGCGAAATGATCAAATCCAAGTGGTCTGACACGTGATCGAATTGCACAACGTACACCTATTGGTTTATAACATCATTAAACCCTTCGTTGTCGCTAATATTAATGGTACATATAGCACAAGGGACGCGCAAAATTGGACTTCCTCCTGCGTGTTAAATACAACGAAAAGAAATTTACATCACTTGCCTCGCACGTGTTTGGTGTAAACCAGTCATGATGAGGAAATTCCAGGAAATTTTAGTGTGGCAGCATAGACTTTTTCTACTAGCTGCCACCCTAGGAATTTTCAGTGGGGTGGCCACCACCCCGGAATTAACGCCTATGGTGTGTTTTAAGCCATAGTTACGTTAAAAAATTTCTAAATATACTTGAGTTCCCGCAAAACGCCCTAAGAATTTATATGGGCCCCTTCCACGAAGGAACTTGTGCACTGCACTTACAAGGCCCTCAAAACGTTTAATTTCAGTCATCTAGAGGTTTTAGTTTTGATAGTTGGTACAATGCAACGAACTTTTGTGAGATTTAGTGAGTTTCACCAGTTTCATATTAAGCAATATCTGCTCCCTAACAGACAACAAAATAATCGACAATTGACATTTGTTTGTATGTAGGGCGAACTAGTTGTGTTTCGCGTTGCACTTGGCCTGCTGCTCTGTTGCCGTCAAGAACTTCTCACCCTGGACTTTGAAGGAGTACTGAAGTATTTCAGAGTTCAACTGCCCAAGAAATACCGAAGTGACGACCAGACAAAATTACTCATACAAACCGCGGTTCACACCAAGGTGATGACGTAATAGTGACGTAAATTTAGGTGCGACGTCGCCTACGTCTAGGTCATGGCCATAAAGCAAATTAAATTGTGATGCCACCAATAATTCAAATGTAATTACTCTATTCTAGTGTTATGTATGATATAACGTCATTTAAACATATTTTGTGACTTCACACTTGTTTTTAATTGCCTGTGACGTCATTTTTCGTGATTTAATGCCAAGTCTGGTCTGTTTTTTCTTTCTAATGTCTTATGAAAATCTAAATGACCTCTGACGTCATTAGTTGATGACGTGTATGGTTGACAGGTAAACTCAAAGAAGTTGAAGCGATATGAAAAAGATTATCTGGTCGTGAAAGAGAAGTTGGCGTTAGAGGAAGACCCAATGATAAGAATTGAGGTGAGTTATTTATCCCATAGTTGCCATTCTCCAAACAGATTCCTAATTTGGATTTTCGCTAGCCAAAAGGGTGCTTTTGTACTACTGTCCCCGCTTCAATCTTATGTCTTACACAATATGTATTTTCCTATTGCATACTGATCAAGCGTGTTTGAATGCTAATAAAATATATTTGTTTGGCTTTTTGTGCATTCAGGAAAGCGTTTTAAAATCACCAAGCTGTTACAATAAAAGGACTGAGAAACACTATTCCAGCATAACCTGATACACCACAAAATATTTGGCCCTATCCAAATTTTCCGCTGGTTGTGCTACTGCGCGACCTTGTTTAGAAACTCAGGTTTAAAAATGTTGTGGTATTGTGTTCAGCGTGAAAATAAACATCTGATGGACGCCAATATGCGACTCGAAATGGAGAATGACGATTTGGCCCAGGAACTGAACACGACCAAACTGACACTGCATACACAACTTGAAAAGGTAATAGCCTAGGTTTTGTTTCCGATTCCGGTTCAATCCGGCTTGGATAGGGCGAGAGGAGACCAAAACCTGTCAGAAACTAGAATGTCGCGGCGAAAACCGCCACGAAACTATCGATTTATTAACTCCTTCTACTAAAACATGAGTTGGGTAAAATAGACTAATCTTATGGAAACATTGCACAGTTTTAAATAGTCTATATACCAAGATACAACCCAGTAATTGCGTTTAAAAAAATTGTCTACATCTCGACAAACGCTGTTGTTTGATTCGTTGTTCAAAATATCAAAAAATAATGTTTGACGAAACCCTGAAAATCAGAATCAATTCGAAAGAAAGGCGTTTCTTCATTGACACCATTGTCTCTTGCACGGATGAAGTGTGGTTTGGGCGATATGCGTGGCTCCGCATGGGCAAGTAGGCTAGTCTTGGCAACTGGGGTTGCCGGTATTTTTGAGATCATGACAACAGCGTTTGTAGAAACGTAGAATAAGTTTTACACACAAGTACTGGCTTGTATCTTCACATTGTGATTATTTAGTCTTACCACGCACAAATGTGGCTTTGTAATGCGAAAGTCCAAATTATAGTGTTTCACTTGACTTTACACACACAAGAGAGGGTTCAAATGCGTTTAAAAGTTTTTTCCAGTCAAATTAGTAAGGAAACTGGTTCCAGGTATACCAAGCCCTGCATCAAATTAAAGCTGTGTGTTTAACTTCATTCAACACCTTTGTTAGCAATAAGTCGTTTGCATGACCTTGTCCCTTTGACCCCCAGACCATGCAACATGCCGATGACCTTCAACGTGACCTTCAAACAGCCGTCGAGGATCTACGCGCCACGAGGGAAAGCGTGGCGGAGTTGACGGATGAGAATCAGAGACTGCTAGTTGAGACAAAGCAGGTCAGCAAAGGAATTTATGCTCCAAGATTTGCCCTAGCAGCTGGTTGGCATTAAAAACAAGATAGCAGGCTGTCGTTTTTTTAACTTCAACTTTTGGAATACAAGCCGTTTACCCTAAGCTCTTACTTAAAGGTGTATGCATTTCGCCTAAAACCTAGGTATCGACAGTGTTTTACTCAAAAATTCTTATTCAGGCTGTTGTTCAATGTGAAATTGTTTCCCGCCGAAATTCCCTAGGGGCTTAAGCACCTTTAAAACAACAAAGCGTTTTGATAGACACTTAAAAACGTATGGTATGCACAAAAATCGTCTGGTTTGCAAATATCACGTACCTTTGCCAGCCAATTCGGCGTAGAAAGTGGCACTTGCAGAGATTGTGACGCAACAATGCACTTAAATAGTTGACTTTTGTTACTGTGGGTTCTCGCTAAACTTAAAATCCAAAACTTGATTCGTTGTTGTTTAATCAAATTATTCGCCAATTTTGGAACAATACAAGCATACAAGGGTGTAATGTAAAACAATGAAGTAATTAAAAATGTTATGTATGATGTTCATAGTAGAATAGCTGGCTGTATTGTGGAACAGCTGTTCGAATCTGGAATATCAAATTTCAGTCTTATACGACTTTTTGCACCCTGGCTAACAGAAATGGAAGCAACAAAGCAGCAATAAAGGACCAAATTTTATATTTTAAGACTGTTTTGCTTTTCAACATCGAAAAATCTCAATTTTTGCCAACTGCAAAAAAACAGTAATGTGAAAGTTTTTGCGACGTTTTAACTAACGCTGGTTATCTTTTTTCCTTTAATCTTATTTAAAAGCCTTGAACTGCGAACCCAAATTCTAAAGCAGGTGTGCCAATTGTCTAGTTTTAACTAATTTAGATTTTGCGTTAGCTTCACGATATTTTAAACACCTGCATTTTAAAATCCAAATCCATGTAAGTAAAAAAAATATTCATTAACTGGTTGGTTTGGTTACTTATGTGCTTTGCTGCCACCAGGTGAACTCAAAATTAAAAAACAGCCGCAACAGTCAAATTATTTTTTCCATTACCTTCATTAGGAATCTTACTTTTTGTTCTAAATGTGACTACATCACCAGCCAGCCGATCGCGCATAATTAAAAATATATTTATCGATATACTGCGCTAACATGTTGGCAACTCCTGTTCTGAAGATTACACGTAAATTCTGATTTTCTTTTTCAGGTCAAGGAAATGTGTCGCCGCGAGATGGCGCGCCAGGACGAGGAGCTGACAGCGAAATCAAACATCATCAGTGATTACAAGACGATTTGTTCCCAGTTGAGCCAACGTATCGAGGATATACAGAATATGCATAAGGAGGAGGTGGAGAGAGTACGGAAGGTAACATAGAACAAGATGTGAAGTCTTTATTTAGACGAGCTTAGCCTTGTTTTTGATCGATTTTATTCAAGTCTTATTTTATTTTTTGAATGCTTTTCATACCCGTTGTAAATGTGGTAAGATTTTTAATTGACTTTCAATTCCTACCTTAAGATTCGATATAAGTATTAAATTTTTAAGTAAGATTTGATAAAACCTTAGACATTTTGTGTACGATTTTTGGAACATATTTTGCATAGGATTTTCTGCAATTTTTAAATCTTTATTTAGAATTAACTTAATACTACCCGATTTTTGTGTAAGATTTTATGTAATTTTAAATCTTTTTTAAGATTAGTCATAATTTTCAGATTTTTTGAAAGATATTATCAGACCTTAAAATTCTTTATTGGGATTCAATTTAATCTGAAACTTGAACTTAGTTAAGATTCTATGAACCTGGCGAAAAATTTTTCAGGAGCATTGAAGGCCGAACACAGATTCAGAACCATATCCTGACAGAAAACCACTATTTTAATCCAAGGACCTGCATTGCAATTTACATAGTTTGATTTGCATTTTCTTCAGGAGCAACTCGTGAACGGTGGTCAGTCAAGCGAGGCGACCGTGGGCAACGAAGCGGAACGGAGATCACGTGAGGAGAAGGAGCGATTCCAGAAACAGATCCGAGACCTTGAGCTGGAACTTGCACAAACCAAACTTAAACTGGTGGAATCCGAATGCAAAGTACAGGTAAGCAGCTAAACAACCGTGGAACTTTTACGTCAAGTTTGAAGCGGGTTTCCGAACGAGATTCGTGCGGGCAAGTCAACAGATGCATCAGTTTCGAAAATTGACTTAATTAGTTAAAAAAGCAGGAATGTTTGAAAATACGTTGCCACACTTACCCGCACAAAGCTTACTTTAAATTAAACTTTTTGTGTCCATAATGTAAGATGTAGTGTTATTTTGCTTTTGTGTGAAAGTAAATGTCAAAATATCAAAGAGACATGTTATTTTATTCTGTTTTTCGGCCTATGTAATGCGTTAGCTGCATATTTGCTTCCTTTGCATAAAAGTTGTGCAAGTCTGTATATTATATGTATGTTGGACATAGGGTTGCACATTGTGGAAATACATATAATCTACAAAAACGCAAAGATTTTTTTAATCTAGAATTTTGAATCCTATTCTATTTCTAACGAAGCACGAAAATGCTGAAACACATAAACTTGTCCATTTTCTAGTTGTTTTTGCCAAGATTCTTAAAAATGTTTTTTTTTCAAATCCTATTACCCAATATAGAAACGAATCTAAAAGTATTTGAAATTCGAAATTCTGTACTGTCAATTCCTACTTGTACAGTAGACTGAAAATCCGGAATAGGCGAAGGTCTGGATTAAGTTATCTAGATTATCCGAAGCTATTTATCAGAAAAAAATTAAAAATAACTTGTACCTCAAATTTATCGGATTAACCGAGGTTACTGCACTAAAAATCGCGAAATGTAATAGTGGAATTTACCATCTTAATATACGTTGCCCAGGACGTAGAGCACCAGATGTCCTCTGTATCAAAAGAACTTCATGCCAGCAAAAACACGTGGTTCCAAAAAACTCTGTCCAGTCTCACCACACGAAAGTCGGACAGCAGTGCGAGCGGTGGTCCCCCTCTTCCATCACCTACGTCACAATCAAATCCCTTTGTGTCGTCACGAGCCCCCGGGGACCTGACATTCACAAAACGTCAGACTGTGACGTGATGAAATGGTGACGTCAGGAGTGCATGGTTTGTTCAGTTTGGGTGTTTTTCGGGGGGGTTGATATCAATCATTCCATTGTCGCTGCTCTTATGATGTACAACGAAAAATCTGTCAAATCTACATGTTTGTGCAAGAGCCCGTGAAAGTTGGCAATATATGTTTTTCAGTTACTGGGCACTGACTTTGCAAAAGTCATACGCTGCAAATTTGCTGTGCTAAATGTTTTTTCAACAATCACTCACTTGACTGGACAGTGGTTGACAGCGAAATCAAAACATCATCAGTAAAACGACTGGACAGTGGTTCCAAACCATTTTGATGCGTCCCCCTTTTTGATGCATTGCTTATATTGGAACTTTTCATTCCTCCCCTACTGGACAAAAACTGATTGAAAGTAATATTAAAAAGTTTTCAACCACTGGTCTACCTAAAATAAAATAATACGTTTATCATGAATAACTTTCATGAATAAAATTACTTAACTCATTAAATTCCTCTCTGGGAAGGAATCCCCCCGGTAGGGAACTACAGTGACGTCACATAAAGTTAAAATGTCGTCACACGTGAGGAAACTCTAAAACCAGGTGCCCTTTGTCTTGTTGTTTGGTGCGTCGTTATCGTTGTCAGAACTCCATTACAGCGAGAAACAATTTTTAAAAGTGGCAATCGTCATGGCAACTTCATCCACGTGACCTTTAATGTTTTTCGCGCCATTTTCCCTATTCTTCACATCACCTTTTTATTCTAACTGTGACGTCACCAGGTGTTCGTAACATGACGTCATTGCGTATATGAAGCACCGTCGCAATAACGTAGCACCACATTTCATTGTTCTGTCACCCTATTATACGTCATTTATTACATAGGCGTTGCGACATAGTAGCATTGAATCTTGATAATGCTGTAGAAGAACCAAAAAATTTATGAAGCTTTTAAATGAATTTACACAAAATGAAGTTTTTGCAACTTAGCCGTTTTTCTGCTTTTAGTAATTTAACATTTGTTCTGTTGTTTATTGTTCTGTTGTAGTTATATATTCCCTTTACGAAAATGTGTCATTACCTATAAGCTTACCCAAGATGTCTACTGTAGAATTTCCAAAAAACAGATTTTCCTTATGAATGTAACATGAAGCATGCTGATCTATATGAGGGACTGCTGTATACATTTGTTAAACTGATTGGTGGCACTTGACTTTCGAAGCTTTGAACAGTTTTCGACCGTTATCTCTCTGTGTTTGTTGCTGTTCGATTAGTTGATTGCTGAAAAGGTTTATTGTTTTGAACTGACAGTATTTTAATTTTACTGAGAAGGGTGTGTATGTTTGTATTTCGCACTTTCGTAAAATAACTCCATGTAAAGCTACAAAAGGCGTAGAATATGTTAACTTACTGATATTATCTGCAATTTACTTATTATTCTTAACTCACTGTGCTATAAAAGAATCGGTTTTCCCATAAAACACAACTTTTAGCATTTTTCATTTGGAAGTGAAATCGTTTTTTGGTACAGTTGGCATTTTTTCTGGTTTTACCGAAATTCTTGTAAATTTTTGTTTCCTCAATTGAAATGTGTTTCCAACCTAAGCAGTTTCCGTTGTTGGATGCACAAAGC